>KK502410.1:3193367-3227925 GCA_000688735.1 Glossina austeni | reverse complement strand
TATATATATATATATATATATATATATATATATATATATATATATATATATATATATATATATATACATAGTACATATAGGATGTACTTTGACTCAGTATATATATATATATATTTATATGTATACATATATACAATTTTTTTTTTCTTTATTAAACAAAAATAAAGGAAATCGCGTTCCGACCTTTCCGTAATTAGTAAAGAGAAGAAACTTTTTTTTTGTTTTTTCCTTAAAACCGAAATCAAAATGTCAATGAACCTTTGCAAGTTATAGTAGTAGTCTTGGAGTAAAAATGCCAAAAAAAAAAAAGAGACAAAAAGAAAAATAAAAATAAAACGAAGCAATGAATTCCAAGTAAAAAGTGTTGAAAAACATGCAAAGTAACATTTAGTTGCTTAGAAAAGAAAAAAAAAAAAGAGAAAATAAAACAAGACATGACGACAACCTGTTGAAATAACGAGCTTCTACTAAAGTATGGAAAAAACCAAAAGCCGAAAAAAATAATATTAACCAGTAAACACAAAAAAAAAAAAAAATGGAGAGAAAAAAAAGGAAAAACATTAAAAAAAGGTCAAACAACTCAGATGAACTGAAAGTCAACTCGAAAACTTAAAAGGATCAAATTGATTTCTAAGAAAACTACGACGGCACAACGAAACCAAAGAAACCCACACACAACTTACTGATGATATCATATAATGGGGAAAAATGTAAAGCAAAAGAAAGTAGAGGAAAAAGAAGAAGAAATAGAAAAGAAAAAAGACTTAGACTGTCAGCAGACACAGACATCGTAAACAGCACAGTGGGAAACGGGCTGCAAACAGGGACCCAAACCGAAGTCATATGTTTTACTAACTAACCAAATGAATCAATGTTAAAAAATGACAGAAGTGTAAAAAAAAATAAAAGGAAAAAGAAAACCTAAATTTACTTTCAAGGGTAAAAGCAAAGGATACACGAGAATCTGCTACTTGCACATTTCAATGCGAGGGAGAAAGCGTTAGAGCATAAGAGCGTATTATGTGGCAGCCAAAGTACATTTAAATATGATGATAAGGAAAAAAAGGTCAAATGAGCAAAAATTTGTGAAACACGCACAACTTTCAACTGGCACAAAAAAAAATAAAATAAAAAATAAAAAAAAAATCATTATTGCATAAGTGGTAGAAAGCTTCATATATTTAGTGTTACGGGAACGTACAACCTTGACCTTTATATTTTTATTGTGGGTTTAAAAAACAAAAAAAAAAAGCAAAAAAAAAAAACCCAAAGATTTATAAATTCTTTTTTGTTAAGCTGAAACGCTCTCTACGCACAATACATGGTAAACATATTCAATGAATTTCGACCTTCATTCACTTTGCAAGGGAAATATGGAATGAATAACAAATACATGAACGCTTACTGCAAATTACGCCTACGGTTACGGATGACATTGATTGAAATATTAAATCAAGAATTGTTTCCATTTCGATATGAAAAGCAAATGTTGCTTGCTTCCAGGCTTTATATATAAATATTTTTATTGCCTATTTTAAGTAATTAAAACAAAATATTATTACATTTTCTCTATTCTATTTCTCAAAGTTCAAATGGTAGCAATGTTCTCTTCTATTCAAGCAAAAATCAAAAATTGTTTGCTTGTTTGATTTTAAAGAATAAAATTAAATTTTTTCTCTCTACGTTACTCTACGTTACGTTGAAGAATAAGTAATACAAATTTTCATTATCTGCTTTTAGGTGCCGTATTTAAAACGACTCGAATCAATGTGTGCCCGATCATCATCAAATTAATGAAATTTTACAAAATTTCCATTCACACACAACTCTACCCGTTGCAAGGCAAATCGGGCAACGGTGTCGGTATGACACTGACTCTCTGGTTAATGCTAATCTTGTTAATTCCAACAGAGTGTTATGAACGGAGACCGCTCAACACGCATGATTAAGTGTTAAAAATTGCCACGAGCTGTTGATGAAAACACAACAATAACTATCCTATCCTATCCTATATAAGGACGTTAGGGATATGCCAAAATAATGGTGATGACGATGGCGATGATGATGATGATGATGATGATGATGATGATAACGGTTTAAAAACAATAACAACAACAAGAGTATATATATATATAATAACAGCGTGCAATATTTGGTTAATATATACAAGACGAAGTCAGACAATTCTGGATCAAAAAAATATTGTGCACTTGTTTTGCTTTCATCTTTTCCGGAGCGCCTACGATCTTTAGGAGCGAAATAGCAAATTAGAGTCCGGGATGTATGTATTTATTTAGTGGATAGCGATTCGCCGTGATGTGTGAGTGATAAGCAAAAAGGTACAAAAAATGTGATTTAAATATTTCTCAGCACCGTCCACAAGTCCATTGATCAAATTCATTTTATTGATCATTGGCATGAGGAGATAAATAATCCAATTCCTCAGCTTGGAGCTTTTTATCCTCACCTCGTAAACATATACCTACCTATACATTCATCTGTATAAACATGAATATATATATGAATATATATATATATATATATATCGTGTCTGTGGGCGAAATTGTGTATGCTTACGTACATATGCATACATATGCATAAATATATATAGATACGTAGTATCAATATACACATGAACGCATGGATCTTCAAATGGATTGCATAGCAAAACAGGTAAGAAGATTATATTCGGTTGTGACCGAATCTTTTATATCCATCACGGTTATCGCAAAAAAGACAAAAAAAAAAAAAAAGTAAAAGAACTCAGCTTTCAAACTCTCTAATATGAAGTAGGCGTGGATGATTTTTTCTAATTTCAAAATCAAACTTTTTTCGCATAGGCGTGTGGGCGTTCTAGCCGTGTCCCGGGGAAAGGTTTAAGTCACTTCCAAATTCTTTTGCAAATTTGTAGGCGATATCTTCATTTTCACTAACGGGCGAATGTTTACTACAATCACTACGCAGTTGCACAGATAGACACATGGGCAGACGAACAGACGGATATTGGATGCATTCGAAATTTGAAACTGACCAAAAATTTGCATACTTTATGGGTTTTTTGAAGCTTATAAAGGTATTGAAAAAAAAAAAAAATTGAATTTTGATACACCACAACACCATAGGTAGGCCAGGTATGTTTTCTTCATTTTTGTACAGGTGCTACAGTATCGCCCATAAAATACGTGTTCAAATGTTTGTACATTTATGAGTAATGAGCAAAAAAACAATTTTTTTTTTTAGTCCTTTTGAAAAACCGCGGTGTTCTCGGTTTACATGGTGATGTGGGCGTGTCCTTCAATCGATATGACCGATTTTCAATGCCCAGAATTTTAAATGTGCTAGAATTTTGAACGTTTTGGCCGAATTTTAAGTCGGCGGCCGGATGAATATTTACAATAAACATTATACAGACGGACAGACACTCAGATGAACAGGCTTAAATCGATTTAGAATTTGATGCTGATCCTGAATGCATACGGGGTCTCTGATATGTGGTCTCTGATGTTTCCGCGTGGGCGTTGCAAGCGTTTTGAAAAATCCAACATACCCGCCATCCTTCGTACTGATTGGTATACCAACGATTGTTATGTGAAGAATATGGCAAAAATATGGCGTAAGGTGTGCGCTTAAACTGAGCTGTTATCGAGTTCACAAATGTCATGGGAAGAAATACGTGTTTGGAAATTAATGACAACCAATGCTCGCAGCTCCTCTCACTAATTTCATGAAAATTAACTTGAGTTGAGCGCAAGCGGAAGAGCCTTTACAAGTTATCCGAATGAGTCAATAAATGGCAAACAAAATAGAAATACAAGCAGTTGAGTCAGCTATTACTGTTATCCTGATGACGATTATGGCAAAAACTTACTTAAAAAAAAAAATGAGATAGTTTTAAATGGCTACCTGTCGCGCCGATGCAAATGCGAGGCAAATGCTTTAACAGGTCTCACTAACGATGCACGGAGCCAAAGAGGAGCGAAGCGAATACTTGCAATCAAAACCAGTGTTGCAATGTAGATGCACATTAGCTCTTGTGCGGGTATAAGGCGGACATACAACAGGTGAACTTTCCAATTGGAATAAAAACGTTGACCTTCAATAAATTCTACAAACGGTAGACTTAATCCAACAAAACTCGATTCAGTTTTAATTAAAGAAAAAAAAAAGGAAAGAAAAGAAAAGAAAAGAAAAGAAGGAAAAAAGAAAAAGCAGCACATGTTTGGAAAAACTGTGTCAATGTGTCTGCGGCATAGATAGATATATGTGCATACTATGTATGCCTATCCATTCCAGACTGTCATGGCAACCAGCAGCAACCTTAGCTTTGTTATGAATGTAGATCAAGTGGAAACTTTACTTTCGAATTAACCGCACGGCAAAGCATTCTGGCCATGTTCCATGAATCGTTACGAACGGACATGAACGGAGGGAAACGTTCTAACGGAGATGCAGATATTACAACAGCCTGCTGAATGCATACCCGTTTGAATGTAAAACATGAAACCTTTATTGTTCGTTCGTTCGTTCGTTCGTTCGTTTGTTCGTTTGTTCGTTTATTCGTTTATTCGTTCACTACAAAAGAACAAATAAATAAAAAACTTGAGTAACACACAATGAAGCGAATAGAAACCGAAAAACAAAAAAAAAAAAAAAATGAAAAAAAAAAAAATTAAGGAAAAAATAAAAGCCAAACTCTCTATTAGTGAGGGTTTTGCGCAAACAATAGCATTTACACTGAGCTGAGCATTGAATGTGTTAAAGGAAAAGTTCGCATTTATGCATATATTGTTTGTGTGAAAAGTCTGGCAACGAGCGCTTGCCAAAACGTGCTAGCGTTGTGCTGGTGGTGTACAGTCATGATGCAGGTTGGATTCCTAACTTTAACGCTAAACTGTGTCAGACGGTGAGCCACAATGCAGCTAAATGCCTAAGAGCCACTGAAAGTGCGACATTGAATGTCACGGCCAAAGTTACAATCAGATCCATTCAACGACTCTTTGCAAAAGTGAAACGTTGCATGTGTTTACAAATGCATGTTTGGTTCGAATCGTTGCAGCGAAATGTTTTACAATAGTTAATATGACATACACACACATACACATACAAACACAAACACACACACAAACACAAACACACACACATACACGCACATACACGTATATACATGTAAATATATATATATATATATATATATATATATGTGTGTGTGTGTGTGTGTGTGTAAATATATATATATATATATAATATATATATACATATGCATATACATAAATGTAATGCATAAGTTAATGGGTATGCGGCGCAATTCAATGAATGGTTATTTCAATCATGCACTTGCTTAGACAGAAAGTTACTCTTAGAGGCTGACAGCGACGGACAGAGAAAGGTAAAGCGAGAGGCAACACAGTAATAACATAACGACATCATCATCATCATCATCATCATCATCGTCGTCAAAATCTCACCATCGGAGTATCGTCACTATCAGGAGAGTAACAAACCGTGCACACCGACAACGACGCTTAGTTCGGTTGCTGTTTTTTGTTTCCTAAAAGTCTCTAGCAGTCGTCATTGTGCAATATTTGCCTTTAAACGCAGTCAGTCAGACGCAGTCAGTTAGTTGTGCGGCTATAGAATTTTTTTCGAACGCGAAACGTGGATGCTGTTGCATGAATGAAAACTCATCTAAAAAAGCCCGAAACGAATAACTTTGTAAAACATGAACAGCTATGGAGGGTACGCAGTTTTTCTTCCGCAGCTCTTTTTCTATTTTTCTATTTTTCTATTTTCTTTTTTAGTTTTTATTTTTTTATTTTTATTTTTAACTTTTTTTATTGTATTATTTTCATGCAAAAAGGAGACATTCGCTCAGCGCTGGGAGCCGGCGTTCACGTTGCCAAATCAACAACATGTTGCATTCGATGCACATGGCGGTTTCAGACATTGTCACATAAAGCAACAACTACCCATACAAGCACATCCTGCTCTTTTCCCATCATCTACCGACGCACAGCATGGCCTTTTCATATTCAGTGCATACGCTTATGTGTTCACATTCACAATAAACTATTTTTTCTTTATTTGTTTATTTATTTATTTTTTCCTATACAGGCAATCGCGTGGTGTTTGGAAATGAACCGTCACGTTGGCACACGTTTCACATAGTTTACCAACTCATAACGTCACACATTCGTTCGCACTTCACATAAAAAGTTACAGATTTTTATTGTTACGTGTTACGTTTTATGTTATTTGGACTGCGTGCTCCAATCTAACAGAACGCAACAATGCCATAAAAATGTTGTTGTGTTGTTCACACAAATTGATTCCGGCTAACATTACTACTACTGTTACTATTACTACTATTACTACGAGTGCAGATAAAAACTCTGGGGCAAACGGGGAGCAATAAGTGATTTTTTTTCTTTTTTCTCTTTTTAGTTTGAAAACATTTTCCCGAACGTTTTTTTTATGAAAATTTAACAAAAAACTTTTCCTAGACAAGTCGAGAATCGACCTTCAGAAGGTAGGAAAACTTTGATAATGCAAAGCAATAACGACGATAATCTTCTCTTCCTCGGCGAACTGATGCGCGTTGATTGATGATGAATGAAAGGGAACGCTTTTGCAATAGATTTGCGTTAAGGCAAAGAGTCAGTCATGAATTCAATCTAATTGAGATGACGGGGAGTTGAAAACAATCGTCGTTTATTTAGTCGGTAAGAATAGCGGAAAGACTTTCATGGGGGAAGCAACAGTTTCCGCTTAATTTATAGAAACATATGACGCTTGGATATGACGTTTTTGTGGATGTGTGTGAAAGAGGATGTAATGGATGAACGAGAAGTAATGTTCATCGTTAACATTGACGCGATTTGATGACTTTTACATACTACTGTTGCTGATATGGTTCACTTCGTTTCATCAATTATGAGCAACCTCTACATGCACCTACACACACGCAAATATCAAATATCTGCATAATGACACTCGCATAGTAACAAGAGAGTGCAAGAGAGAATTTAGATTCACATTTACATTTCGAATCAATATCGATATCGATATCGATATCGATATCGTTTCGATGTCAATGCTTACAATTGCACCCGACACGTAGTCCTGAGCAACGTTGCGCATGCAATGTACGCATGTACCGTGCGCGTGAAAGCCTAGTGGTACATAAAATGCGTGAAATGGTTTGTCTTAGTGCTTACGTACTTTACGTGTGCAAGTGCTTGCTGGCCGTTGTCAATATTTCCTAAGGATGACCATATTCTTTGTACACTCGGCTATGTTCAACTAACAAATAAACAGATAGACAGCCTGACAAGAGAGCAGCAACAATAACAACAAAGTAATCAAACTAAATAAGTAATAATCAAAGAACGATTCATGCCTGAATCGGAGACAACGACAGTCACTAAATGCTTTTTTAGCTAAACGAATAACGTTTGTGTGTGCGTGTGCGTGTGCGTGTGTGTGTGTGTGTCTGTGAGTAGGCATTAAGTAAATGCCGCTGGGAAATGTTAAATCGGTGACGACATACATCAACATGTACATACTCGTAGGTACATACGTGCAAATGCTGTAATATAACATATGGATAGACGTACATATCGTACGCATGGCAAGCAAGATTTACTCGATCTCATTGAGACGTGCACAAAATGTAAGACTGAAGTGAGCGAGCCCCCAATAAATAAAGAAATCATTTAGTCAGATTTGAAACGTATGCATGCGTATATATATATATATATATATATATATANTATATATATATATGTGTGTGTGTGTGTGTGTGTGTGTGTGTGTATGTTTAAAAATGTGTTTATGACTGAAATACAAACCGCACATAGTAATGCCAGCCAAGCAGCCAGCCAACCGTTCAATTCGGGAGAGCTAAAGCACATTCAAGTCATCGAACACGGACACATAACAGCATAGCGTGCCTTGCCAGGCAGTTGGCCGGTAAACAACCAGTCAGCCAGTCATTATTGTTAAATGGCGCCACACCGTCTAGCATGCTTTCATTCACATGTATCGCAAGTTCACATACATGTACGTATGTACATACATATGTATGAGAAGCGATGTCTAAGAAAAAAAAATAAATATATATTTATATTTATACACACACACATACACACACACACACACACATATGTCGTAATCCACGACGTCGTCATTTAAATGACGTTTGCTTTGACGACCACACATGCACATATACACATAAAATAAAGCCGCAATGCATATTTGCTATAAAGTTGTCAAAAGTCATTACTATTACTTGAGCTTCTTTTCGGTGCTTTCATGCTTTCATACTTTTGTACGGACGGCAATGTGTGTTGGTTGTGTATTTGTTCGATTAGCAGTGGCGTTTGATGACTGAACTGAGCTAAGGTGATTCATATTCATTTGAAATAATTTAAAAAAAAAAAAAAAAAAAAAAAAAAGCCATATATTTTTTTTTTTTTCTTTGCTTAAGTTTTTGAAACATTTGTTTCGATAGTAATAGAGTGTCTGCTCTTTTCTTTTGAGCTTAATAAGAATTGCAATCAAGTGAATTACAATAAATAGTCTTACGTTGGGCATCTTAGTTGAATAATAAAGTTTTGAGCCAAAGTCTTCTTTAAAGAATGAGTGACAAACGTTGGATTGCAATTGTGAGAATTTATGAGAAATCTATCCGTAATCGAAGCATTCTGATGCGACATCGATTTCGCAGCACCGAATGTTATCGTTTTTTTTTTTTTTTTTTTCTCGTTTATATATAAAAAATCATTAAAATAAAATTTTTTTTTTTTAAATCAACTAAAGTTCTATGATATGTGAAAAGGTGTAAGTAAATGAGTAAAATACTTGTCAGGGATTCGATTCTTTTTCGAGATATAACTATTAAAGTACAATTTCTGGTCGTCTTACCGAACCCGTAATCGAACCGGGATTTCGGCGTAAACGCCGGACATCCTAACCACCGCACTAAACGGTGCGCAGTACAGTTTTCCATAAAGCCGATAGCACCTTAGATGCTAGAGCTTTAAGACTTTTATTTTCATATTTATTTCTCTGGCTAAACAATAATAATAATAATAATAATAATAATAATAATAATAATAATAATAATAATAATAATAATTTTTTTAGAACATTCTTTTCGATCTTTTCTTGTAAACTTACCCCTGTAGTTGGTGTTGCACTTCCGGTTGTTGTTCGTGCCTTGCCACGGCCACGACGTGACTCGGTGCGTACAGGTTGTCCATCCGGGCCGTAGACAATCTAAAACGTAAAATATATAAATCGTTTGTGTGCACATTTGTAAAAGACAAGAGAGATTAAAATTTGTCCGTCTAGACAATATTTCCAAGTCGTGATCAATCACCCACGACTTGAACGGTCAGGTAACGCAAAGGCGACTAAACCAAACAAAGCGATAACCTCTTTATAAAATTTGTTGTTACTCTGTGAATAGGACGTTAAGTAAGTAAGATCTGCCTTTCAAATGTCATTGAATCGAATCGAATACAATTGAATTTTAAAAGTCATGCTATAGGTTCGTTGGATTTTTACATGATTTTGGAATCAATTATTTATTATTCATATATGGATAACAGATGTAACAGATGTCATTTATATAATATATAACGATGGTATATATCGTATATATATATATATATATGTATTACAAGTTGATTGAAAATTTTTTAAATGTTTTTTTACTTGTTTTTGTGTTTCTGTTTAATGCTTGTTGTAACATATAATAAGTAACTTATAATAAGAACGAAGCTTTTACACCCATCACCGTTATCCCAAAAAGGACAAAAGAAGGAAAAGAACTAAATTTTCACCCTCGATGATATGGAGTCGGTGCAGCTGATTTCTTCTACTACAAAGCTGCGCAGACAGACAGACAGACATATGAACAGGCGAACGGATGGACATGTGTAGGTGCATTCCAAATTCGAAATTGGCCAAGAATTTATATACTTTATGGGGTTTCTGAAGCTTGTTTCTGCGCCTTATAGATGCACTATAATATTGGGCAGGCGTGGACACTTTCTTCCTTTTTTGTGCATAAATTCTACAGCATAGAATTCTACAGCATAAATTCTACAGCCCATAGAATATGCGTTCAAATTTTTGTACATTTATTTGCTTTAGTTTACGAGTAATGAGCAAAAAACCAATTTTTTTATTCCTTTTGAAAAGCGGAAGTGTTCTCAGTTCACGTGGTGCTGTGGGCGCGTCCTTCCACCGATTTGGCCTCTTTTCAATACCGAAAGTGCGTGCAAGAACTTTCTACGTTTCTGCCAAATTGGAAGTCAATAGCGTCAATTTTGGTTATATGCGGATATGCTTAAATCGATTTAGAATTCGACGTTGATCACGAATATATATATTTTATGGGGTCTCTGATGCTTCCTTATGGGCGTTGCAAACGTTTCGACAAAATGACCTCTCATGCTTCGGTGATGGGCATAAAAACGCTATAGTGGCAACACGGCCCACCATTAAATACCCTACACGACCTCAAATTTTTCCATTTATCGACTTTTCAACATACGGCGTTATATGGGAAGTGATCGAAAACGTGCGGTCCGGTTCGAACCATTGTCAATAACATTCGTCCTTGCAATAAAACATATCAGTGTATCAAATTTCATCGAAATATCTCAAAAATTACGGCCTGTAGGTTGAACACAAGAAAACATGGCAAACAAGGCAAACGACTAGAGGGGAGAAGGCAAGGTTAGAAATTTGGGTTTATCTCCAGACCTTTTGGATGTTGCATACATTCGAACAAACGTAATATTTAGCGTATAATAGGCTATAACAAGTTTTGAAAGTAGAGGGTAATTAGAAGATTGGAAATTAGTTTTCGTAAATCTTGCTCTCATATATTAATTTGAATACTTGATAATTTTAAAACCATGTTTTTATGATTATATTGCTTCTGAATTTTCTTTCATCAATTACAAAAAAAAAAAAAAAACTTCACAAAATGTTTTTTAAAATAAAGGAGAAAATTCTCAATAATTTTTGTCTTCGCTGAACATTCAATAAAACTTTTAAAACCGCTTGCGTGGGAAGGCTTTCATTTATGAGTGAGTAACGGTTATTCCATTTACAAGAGAGCATTACTATCGCTTAAGCGCCATCTATATATGAAAAAATTAAGACATAATACTGCAGTAAAGTCACACACCATTCAGAAAACAGTTTTCGTATTAAAAGTCGTTAAAATTTTAATGTGGCAATGCTAACACTAGAGTTTTAAGTTAAGCTACTGCAATGCCGATTGAAGTGCAGGCGAAAAGTTTTTGTTTATTTGTACGTACGGCGTCTAACACGAATCTAATTAATTAAAACAATGAAGTATTTTTTTTTCATTTCTGCAAAACTTATTTGTGCGAGTTATATTCACTCGTAATTGAGACTCTTAAACCTAAGAACAGATAATAAAAATGAAGAAAATATAAAATGTATAAAAGTATGTATAGAAAAAGTTCCTCAAGAATTCAATTTACTTTTTCATTTAAAAGCTTTTCTGTAAGTATTACCAAGAGATTAATTACTAGGATTAAGCTTCCCTTGCTAACATTCACAAATTCGCAGCAGCGACTCTACAGAGCTTATATAAATATATACATATTATATTTTATTATATATATATATATATATATATATATATATACATATATGTATATATATGAAATTTTAAACATAAGATATATATATATATACACTCAGTGCAAAATTTGAAATATTCTTGAAATGGAAGACTGAACATTTGCTTATGTTACTTACACACATTGCACTTCATGACTTGTATTAATCTTAAGCTTTGAAAACAGCTTTAAAGAGAGTAAGCGCAAAAATCCTGATAGGTTACCCGATACAAAATTGGTTATCGCAGAGCGGAGATCCCCCCCAAAGGTGAATTCTATTTACTCGTTTCATTTTAATATTATAAGAGTTAAAAGAAGTTTTCCTCATCGGAGACAATAACCCATTGGAAACTTTTACCAAATTTCTTAAGATTGCAATACACGACGACGACGAAAGCTTTCACGTTCATTCTCCTAAAAGTGATGGCGTTTAATGCATTCGTACCAACGAAATGAATGCTTTTTCAAGTAGGAAATGTAGAAAAGAATAAGAAAAATGGTTGCAAGTTGGGCAACAATTTTCTAATGCGAATCCAATGCTTTCGTCATTTTCAGGGCTTTCTTATTGCAAATAAGAACTCAAGCTTTGTACAAAGAACGTGCATTTTTGCCACAAAACAAGTCTAGCGATTGTCACAAACATGAAACTGCTCTCAATAATGACAACTTTATGGAAAATGTGGATTGGAAATTTGATGCGAAACTTTATCAAGTCCATCCGCCGTTACTTAAGAGAAAACGTTTTGCATTTTTCGTTCATTTGTCGACAATGATACGATCTATAAAATTCCCCTAAAACGTATTGTCGTTTGCTGCTGCGCATTCGATATTATTGACGATAAGGAATATAAAAATGACGTCGTCGTTATATTTATGTTCTTAATGCATGCAAAACGTATAAAGTATTAGATGGGAAAGAGTTTTTTAAAACACCACAAACAACAAATTAATATTTCATGCTTCGGATAGAAAGCCAAACAGATCGCGTTCGTTCGAAACAATCAAAAAAATAAAATGATTGAATGCGTAAAAATCTTCTGGAAATTGCGAAAAAAACGAAAAGCTACGCATCTTTTCGTGTCAGTTTTGGTTCGGTCCGATCGTTTTTCCAAATATATTCTACTAAACTAGTTTAAGGAATTGCGAACATTTTGAAAGACGTAAATGGAGTTTTAAACATAAGATGTACTTGGACTCCGTATTTGGAAAAGTAAAGAAGAGCAGACGCTTTGTAGCTATACGCGAGACATGCGTGCATCCGTCGCATTCAAAGCAAAGAAGTTGAGAAAAAGCTGCGATCGTCATTGCGGCCATGTCAAGGCGAACGACAAGAGGGTGCGCAGGAAATAATTTCAACTAAACAATAGCTCTGTAGCCGAATGGCTTTATTTGCCACATTTTATATTTTTGGGAGGGGTTTGGCAGCAAATTTCTGTATATCATCAGGACATAAGATGTGTTAGGTCAGTGCCTAAGCTGCTGCACGATGAACGAAAAGAAAATGTTCGGATGAATATGGTGTGAAATCGAAATGACTTTTTGAATCCATCTAAGCTTGTCTGCCCGCCTATTCATTTGTCCGTCCGTCTATGGCAGTGTATGCTTGCCTCCTATGTTCAACCTCCACGTCGCAGCTTTTGAAATAGTTTGATGAAATTTTGTACACTGGCACACAGTACATACCTATAGACGTGTGATGGCTCAAGGACGAACCCTATTGGGAAAGTTTTAGATCGAACCCGCTCCTCATACGACGCCTTATTATGAAAATATACTGCGAAGTAATACTATTTCGGCATTCTAAATGGATTGACTGATACGGAAACTGTTTTTAGTCACCCTACGGAATCTGAGCCTTGATATGATAAGAAGACTTGATTTTCACTATTCCTTAGCGAAAATCGATTCATAATAATAATTTGACAAGGAAGTTAACCTTACGGAATTTGAACCATATGGTAAGTACATTTTTTGGACTTCAGCTCAGATGAGGATTCCAATGAGAAATAAGCCTCTCAGCCCTCAAGTAAAAATCAACGATTCTCGATTTTTTATGACGAAAACTGAATCGTGGAAGTAATACGATATAAAAGGCATCAGAGGTTGCATCAGATTTTCCTCGCATCCTCGTATATGGATACGTTGCCACGATAAATAAATTCTTATATGCCAGAAAGGGTCTGATTTTTCATATTTTATGATGAAAATTTGTCCGTAATAGCAAATAGATATAAAGATGAACTGGACCACATGTAAATCACATGGTTTTATTTCATGGACCTGACTCGTGAATAGTCAGACGTTTCATGCTTAATATTTTATGATGAAAATTGGTCCACAGTATGTAGCATAAGAATTAACCGGTATTTGGGTATTTGGATCATATAAGACGAAGTTTAATTTATAATTTTTTATGATGGAAACAAATCTGTGGCAAGTTGGCTAAAATTGAGAGCACATCGGTGGACGTTTTGAGCTTTCTTTCAATGTAAGGGTTTTCATGGAAAGTATGCCCTCATATAGAAATAATTTATTATGATGTTTGATGACTTGTCACGAAAATGAATAAACGACTGTTGCTATAATGTTCTTACTTGCTTTAAATGAGGGAAACAATTACTGATATCGCTACACATACTTAACATTCTATCATTTGTACACATGTACTTGATTGGTGTTTATAGCGGAAAAAATCATCAACATTTTTTTCGCATCCTCATCGTCCAGTTACATTCGGGAAGCAGGTGCCTCTTTCTATCGATGAGCTTAACATTTGCAAAAAATCGAATAATTTTTTTAATGTTTCAAAAGTATGGTCTCAACGTTGTGCAGCCAGCTGAAGTGAACCAAGTTTCCTGTAATTAGGATGAGGAGAAAGTTTGAGATCGTGAAGAAAAATTTTGATAGGCAACATGTTCAAAGTCGAATTCAATCAAACATACATCTAAAGGATCCTAAGTTCACCAAATACGTTAAACGCATTTTGGTTTAGTGAGAGACTTGGCGATCAGAATTGGCTCAAGCGGTCAAAGTCAAATGCAATTCCTCCGTGGTTCTCTTATCAGCAATCAGAAGTTTCGTGTCCGCAACGATTTACGATATTTTTAATCCAGATTCTGACAAAGTTCGAAACGATTTTTGTATGAGTCTCATCAAGTCATTAGCGTAAAGCGATCTTTAACTGTCACACTAATACATTCATAGAAAAGAGTTGGAAAACGCGTTTAGGGTCTATTCTCTGTCCCTCATGATATTTAAACCCTTTGAAATCTATCGGGATATATGTAAGTAAGAGACCGACATGCTGTCATAAAAGTGCTCGGGAG
Source organism: Glossina austeni (assembly GCA_000688735.1). NCBI lineage: Eukaryota > Metazoa > Arthropoda > Insecta > Diptera > Glossinidae > Glossina > Glossina austeni. Next base: position 3,212,933 of record KK502410.1, on the reverse strand, counting down.
CGAGCATTTCAAAAATTAACTTGGAATCGTTTCGATCTCTTCGAAATCTGATAAATTCGCATCACTTAAATGTACGACGAGCTTTCGAAAAAAAAGTCTGGAACATTCAAATTCGATTCTGGTTTCGGGAAAATTCGGGAATATTGCGTCCACTGAGATTGAAACCAATTATTTGATGAATTCGTGCTTAGCCGATATGAAAGCTAATCAATCGGTTCTACACAGCACAGAACAGTTCAATAAGTATAACGATTACTATGAAAGAATAAATGCGCATAAGCGAATTCGGAAGTCCGCCTGCAACTGGCTGTGCAATCGAAAAAAAGCTATTCGTTCCTTTTGTGATTTTTCGTTCAGATGTTTTTGGTAGAATTTTTGTTTTTGTTTTTTACACGGTAGTGGGCAGAAAGTAGTTAAGAAAGGGGATGGCCGCATTCTGGGGCGTGTGTGCCCAATCGGTAAGTCTTATGCCTTTACCGAGCATCGAGCATTGAGCACTCATTTTAGCTACGTGCAAAGTGAATTCGGCCCGCGTTGAAATTTGTGTCGGCGAACACTGACGCGATCACGAGTCACGATTCTTACCTACTCGGCTACTCATGCTACGCAGGTTACGATGATTCCTTTTCAATCTCATTAAACGCGCAGGACCACTTTCTGTGTATGAATATTCGGCTCGCCAAGGAACATGGGCAGACGTGTCCCGGATCAGTCCATGCTTTTCTTTCTTTAGGGTTGTTTAGCTTCTATCGAATAGTCCGATGAAGATAATCCTAAGTTTTCAAGCGACTTAATAAATACAAGCAAATGTTTTGTTCCCTTCGATTAGCCGATCAGGGACCCATTCGCCTGATCATCTGTGTCTTTGCCATTATGTGCTATTTGTAAGTGTGCAAGTGTGCAAGTGTGTGGTCTTTTTGAAGTTGCATTTACTTGCACCCTTGAATTTTCGCATCCAAGATATTTTGCGAAGCCGCAAAATGTTTTCTAACGCTTTCACAATTCAGTTCATTGTCATCCCATGGTAACTTGACCAGTTCGATAGCTTCACTCACATCGTATATGTACCTCCGTTTATATTCTAATACAGATTGGACAAGACTTACTGTGAGTAAGTAAAACTTATAGCCTAAGAAGACCAATGTCAACGGTCTGTATACGCACAATGGTGGGGGAAATGTTTGCGATCGATGGGCTTTTGCCAAGCAACCAATTTCAACTTGGAAAAGTTATTTAACTACATTTAGTCTATACGATGCATTTTATGTGCGCTACGATATGGGATCGATGTAGCGAATGCGAATGGTGATGGTGACGGCGATGGTGACGATCAGTTTTCGCTTTATCTTGTAGTTGAGTTTGGCACATAAACAAGTTCAGTCAGTTGTATTATTAATTTTGTTATTATAAATTTGGCCAGAGAATAAATTCTGGGACTAAAAAGTCTTAAAGCACTGCTGGCATCTAAGGCTTTCGACTTGATTTGAATCTACGACCATTGAGTTGCTAGTCGAGACAATTGCCTACTCGGCCATTCAGGCGGATCACAGTCGGTTCTAAATGGCAATTATTTTGCCTTGAGACGATTTCAGTTACATTTCTTGCTTCTATCTGTCTATCTGTTTCGTTTTGTTTTATTGGGAAAAAGGAATTTAAGTTCGGATTATTTTCGGATTTATTCGACGGTGAGGTATTTGCTAATAACTGATTATCGACTTATTGTTTAAATATATTCAATAATTTGATGAAGTGACAAAGAGCTACCGCCACTTTTCGTGTCCATAAGTGATAAGTGGCCTGTTACGTTAGATTGTTTTTATAAAAGAGTGTCTAAAATGATGATGAATACGATATAGGAAGACAGATGGAAGAGTTAAGAATGGTGGTAACGTTTCACATAAGGACATAGTGACAGAGTGAAATAATCGAAAGAAATATCGAAGATAAGTAATGAAGCGATGACACAGAACACGTTTCTTTATGATCTCAGAAAGTGCAGAAAGGATCTGGTCTTTAGTTGTTTTCAATAATATTTTTGTCCCAAAATAACGAAAACAAACAAAAGGAAGAAAAAAAAAAAAAAAAAAAAAAAAAAAAAAAAAAAAAAAAAAAAAAAAAAAAAAAAAAAAATGCTTACACCCGTGAACTCTCATTACGAATATGATTTGCACATATGAACGCGTGTGTGCCAAACGTGTCATTTTTCATAGGCTGATGAATGTTTACGACATTGTATGTTTGTGTGTGCGTGAATGAATTTTTATGTGTGCGTGTGTATTTGCTCGCTTATGTTTAAATTAAGCGTAAGCGCACAAATGTGTAATGCATTAAAATGATTGTCATTTTAATTGTGGACGCACACATGTTACGAACGAACATGTCTGGCCGGGGTATTATGGTGTTTACAGGAATATGTGTTTGTTTGATTTTAAGCAACGCACACTCTATGCGTGCACTTTATTGGCATTACGATCTACTTTTGTGTGCTTTTGTAGCTGTTCTTTTATTTATGTAAACGGTAGCGGAACGAGATGCTATATATATATATATATATATGTAATGTTGATGATGACGATGCTGCTGCCACTGCTACTGTTGCTGTTGATGTTGAAGGTTTATGACGTTGTGCGTATGCATGCATGCAAGCATGCATGTGGTGTATAAAATGCACACAAGGCGAATGCCAAGTACTGCATACGCACGCACACATATTTTAAGAACCCCAACGAAGTGTTTGCGCATTACTCAGAACACAAAAAAAAAAAAAATAAATAAAAAATAAAAAATAAAAATAAATAAATAAATAAAAGTAAAAAGAAATTTTATGCGGTTTTTCTCTTCTTTTTTTTTTTTGTTTTCATTTTTAAATAGCACGCAATAGCACGCTGCAAAGCTCATAAAAGTAACAGCTTGCACGACATGCGAGTGCGCAAGAATACGCATATACGCATATATGTATACGTGCGTGCGTATATTTTTAAAAAATATGTTAAATAATGCTTAACATTGTGCATGCTTAGGAAAGCAAAAATTCGTCCAAAAACACATTACTCGATACTATTCATAATTCCAATATATGTACGTTGCAGTTGAAGAAATGTCATCATTTATTGCGCATTTAAAACACCACAAAAAACAACACACCACAAAAAACAACACACAATACAATCTAAATATTGGCGGGGAATGTAGGGAACGCTAAGCCAGAAAGCGAGTTAGATTTCATTAAATACATGGACAGACGATGTCTTTGCTATGCAAAGTGCAATTGAGTTACGAATGAATGAATGAATTTTGATTTTCAAAGGGTTCAATAATGCAATAGTTGCCGTAGCTTAAGGACGTACGATTAGCGCATTTAAAGCAATAATGTCGATATCTATTCTCTATTATTACATTTATTTCTGTTCGTGCGTATGTCCATGCGTTTGTACATATATGTACAGGCATATATAAATAACTATGAACGTAATTCTTTCTATGTACGCTTTATTAGTTCCCATGGTGAAGTTACAAGTAACATTTTAAGCATACTCCGACCGACACATGCGTATGCAGATGGTTATATATACTCGCGTATATACATTCTATTAAAAAAAAAAAAAAAAAAAAAAAAAAAAAAAAAAAAAAAAAAAAAAAAAAAAAAAAAAAAAAAAAAAAAAAAATGGATTGAGTGACACGTTTCCTTTTAAACGCTCTACCGGTCTATTGTCGAGCATTTCTCTATGATTTATGTTCTCAGACTTGTTTCTTTCCCATGAACATTCCCCATGCATGTACATATGTATGTACGTATGAGTGCGGTAGGGTTTTTCTTATTGCTTTCACTTTCGATTTTACCGGAAATACTTAAAATATATATATTTTTATATCTTAAATAAGTCGTTCGATAGCAATGACAGAAGAAGGGTTTATGGCTGTTGCTTACACACCGACGATTAAGGGCATAATTCCGTTTATCTGCTCGAACAGATATGGTATCCTACGCTATTCCATTATTACATATATTATGCATTACGTAATTGCATGTGTGTGTTCATAATTCTTTCATTCTAAATAATTTATAGATTATTTCAAGTTCACAGTCATTCGTCATCATGTATATTGCGTAGGTAGGGTAACTACAATAATCATTTTACTTATTCTTATAAGAAAGATAGCAAAGAAACCTACTTTTTGCGTTAAGCACATACACACACACACCCACACACATTCATAAAATTAAGGATATTGCGGGTAAATGCCAAGCGTTTACATCTGTTATCTGTGTGCTAATGCTTTCATTTCTATTTATTTACTCGCATAGGCATATGAGGACATTGACATTGTCCTAGAAAATACTTGATGTACGTAACAGTAACAGAGCAAGAGTATAAGAAAAAAGTGAAACGATTGTGCCGTCATTAACTTAAGAAAATAAAATAAGCTAAACACACATACACACATACACACACACACACACATACACAAGCACAAACGTAAACCCAAATGCATACACAATAATTTTTATTATTAATGATCATGCGGGCAAACGTACACAAATGAATTATTGACGGACAGATGTGAGGAGGCGGTTAGGAGAGGATTTGTTCTTCTTCATCGCAACATTCTATGATTCTATTCTATACATGGGAAAGGTAATGAAAATAGCAAAATAGTGAAGAAGGAAAAAACAAATTTAAATTTTACACCCGAACGAAAGTGATTATTATTTGCCCTGCATTACGTCATCTAATGAAATCCTCGCCTACGAAAATTATAGTAGATCTTATTGACATATAAAGGTTTCTATTTCATGAGAAGGCCTTTTGGCAAACTTGCATACAAAGCTATTATTTTTGATCAATAATGGCTTATATTTGATAAGATGTTAGTTAGTGTGCAGAAGAGGGATAGAAAAAAAAACTCCCTTTTTTCCACATAAATGAATCGATGAATTCAGAATTAATTTCAATTTCAATTCAACCGATTTAAGTCTTTCTGTCTGCTCTTCAGATATCGGTCTATATATACACTTTTTTATAAAATCTTAGATACTGACGTATTTGGGGTCAAGGACGAACATTATTGAAAATAATTTGGATTGGGCAGCCGATCCTTTATGTCCATATTCTGAATAGGTTATAAACAAAAAATGTAATTTTCAAAATTTTTTCGACAAAAACCTCGTAAGTAATAATGTTTCGGGACAAGAAATTGATGCGAGAACTTTTGGTCGAAATTTTCGTATTTTATTGTAAAGGTTGGTCCATAATTGTTTAATTTAGGTTACGTAGATCGATTTGTTTGACTTCACGATATGCAATGATTTTTGTGTCGGAAGTATGCCTCTGCTCCGTGACCCTGTCTAACCTTGAACACTTTATGACGAAATAGGTGAAGAATGATGAGATTTTTGAGAAGAAAACTAATTTGGAAAATTGGGACGACGTCCGTTCACGAAAATAAATGAATGAATTAAGCGAACTATTGTAGGGCATTTAATGGTATTTAATACCGTTTTTATTTTTAAAATGTTTGCAGAAAGGAAATTGTCGTACAAGTGATTTCACGCAGTCGACTTTCAATAATATGAGCCGTCCCTGAGCGAAAATACCTATCCTTGAGGTTGAATACAAAAGCACTTTGACAGATGACAGATAGGAAGACAAATAGACAGTAGAGAGAAAGTTAAATCGATTCATAAAATAGTTTCGAATTAAATTAAATCGGTTCAAAAGACTATTCAAAATCGGGATATGATAGAAGGGAGACATAGCTGAAGCCTCTCTAAGCCCTTCCATTACAAATGAAAAGAAAGCGAAGAAGAAAAAAAACATCACACAAAACACCTACTGAAGGCCTGCAAAAAAAAAATATATTGCACTGCACGCTTGCAATCCTTCAAGGATAAGCTAAACTTTTGTATGCAATTTTCACATAAGATAACCTAAAAGTAACATGTATACGCCTTTCTAATACCTAATTATATAATAACCTAATTATTGATAAATACACACAACGATCTACCCTACTATCCATCTAAAAAGTCTGAATGTGCAACGAGAGCGTGAAACTCGAAGCTTGATGTTTTAAGCAACGGTACGCGAGCGTTGCATGCATTGATACCGACGACCATTGATACGAACTAACTTTGCTGCTCACATTGATTAAAGCGCAAATACATATACATTTAGTTCATGGATTCTTCCCTCTCTAACTTTAACAAGGACTTGATGAACTTAATACACGACTCCCTGTTGTGGATGAAAACGGAAAGAAGCGTAAAACATATCGAAACTTTTTGCACTAATTTGTATATTCATCTGTCGTAACGAGCGAAACAAAAAGCAGCCTGAAGGCGTCGTAACCCAAAAATGTGACGCAACGAAAACAGAGGTGAAAGAGAACGAGCCAAAAGGGAAGAAAATAAATGCAAGCAAAAAGAAAAAAAAAAAAAAAAAAAAAACAAAAAATAGAAACAAAAAACGTAAAGCTAAANCTAAATAAAGATATTAAACTACTGTCGGTTTGTGAGCGTACAATAATCATGTAAAATATATATATATATATATATATATATATATATATATATATGTACATTTTTCCCGAACATATTTAAATTACAATCTATCTAAAAAGGTAATAAGTAAAGGTAAGTAAGGTAAGGTGAGGAAAATAACAGAGGTTACCGTAACAACAACAACAAGACGGACAACACAATTTAAAGAAAATAGTTTAAGGACGACATGGTATGCGAAGCCTTTTCAATCTTCTTATGTCGTTGGAGCCGAGATGTTAACCAAGCATTTGCGTGATTACTCAGTTTGAGAAGACGTTCTTTCCGATTTCTAACACGAATGATGAAACGCGCAGATGATCGTGAATAGTTCTGTTGCCAACGTACCGCGAGACATACACGTCGATAAGACGTCGAAGAGTCATCGATTCATACTTCTAAAGTATTCCGATATTAGAGTCATCGGGCCGGTCCCCACAATTTAATCCCATTGGTATGAATAGCTTGCAGGCTGCTCTTGCATAAAATGCAGTTTTTTTCTTTTGATTTTCATGAATTTTTTTCACAATTTTCACAATTTTTTTTTTGTTTTCGATATATGCGTTATTCTAAAATTGGTTTTGAAATTTTAAAACAATTTTTTTGCTTTTATGTTTCCTTGAAAATTGTATTTCGAAAACGTATTGAAAATATAGCAAACTTCTCATGAGACCGCATCAACAACACATTGTGAACGTGTTCGTTTTTTTCGTCGAATCTTCCGAAGCCGATGGCTTATTTTCAATCAAAAAAAATTCCAACAAAAATGTATGAAATAACGTCAACGTAACATGTCAATAAGGGTAAGTGACATACATATATTAGTCTACTACTGTCTATATATATGAAGGTTAGTGATTTAATCAACACCTGTCCAAGATAAATTGTTAAATGTGAAGCAAACTCTTTAACTCATTTTTAAACTCTCTTAAAATAAGGGAAGAGGAGAAACCCCTACGCAACTTAGCTTTGATTTTCTAAATAAAATTTTCAGATCGGGATGAAATGAATTCCTCCTCACTTCACGCTAATTCAGAACATACAAGAATTGCGATGGACACTTGAAGGCCTTGCAAGCGTTTCCGAAACCCCTGAGCTGGATACACACTTAAAAGTGTGTACACAAAAGTGCAGGAAATAAAAAAAAAAAAAATTCAATAGTTTTCTTTATTACGCTGCAATAACGCATATTTTTCGCTTATATTTACTGTAAAATTTTCAACAGCAAGACACGACCGAAATGAAATTTTGAACGACGCAAATGGCCACCGGAGTCAGTTGACATACAATTTCATGATTGCTATCTCTAGACTCTTGTCGCAATATTGTCACATTATTAAATCGTCAACAAAGTTAATAATTGAGTAGGAAAAGGGTTCGTCAAAATAATGAATGAATTAATGTCGAATTTCAAACCAACACACAACAGTAACCCAAGAGCACAAATGCCTTTTTAATCATTTACCTAACCAACCATTTATGTATAATGTAAGCATACATACGTTAATGTATATGCATTTCAGTGCGTGTAAATATCTATATATATATATATATGAAATATATGTGTGCACGCAAGTATTATATAATGTGCTGTGCAAGTGTTTAGTAGTCATCTTAACAGTAAAAGCCGTCGTTTCGTTTACCTTGTTTATTCTCAAAGACCAAAAGTAAAAACCGCAACACTTCATCAATTCCCGTATAAACCAACAAGCAAACCAAAAAAAAAACATACAAAAAACATACAAAAAAAAAAAAAAAAAGGAAAAAGACCTCGCACCACATCACTGTACCACTTCACATAAAATGAACCCTTTTTGTTATATTTTGCTAAGGAAACACTCAACACTCACGTAAATTTATTTGTGTGCTACGTTGAAAAACTGGTGAAACCTGACCTACGGTAAACCAAAAAATTTGTACAAAGAGAACCTAAATGTGTTAACCGTAAACAAAAACAATGAATAACAACGTCATCGTCATCATTATCATCATCATTATCATCGTCATCGTCAACATTATCAGATATCGACCAAGAAGCAAAATATGTTACACATGCAAAACGAATAAACTTTTGTGCGTGTGTTCGTGTATGCGTAAAAAAGTGTTTATGACATAATTTGCTATTGTGTTACACTTTATGCAATGACTGTGTCATATGGCTAAGAAGGCCTAAGAAATTTTACTGCCGACGCGACCGATAGAATGCTAATTAAAAATTTACCTTTACATCTATTTACATAATATATATATATTTAGCCATGCAGCCATACAGCTATACAGCTATCTTGTATATAAATGTGAATGTGTATTTTCGATAAATTAACCCTTTTTGGCCGATTAGCTGCCATGACAACCCACTGTATGGCAAATGATATAAATGTGATTAACTTTTACGAATGAAAGTGTAACGCAGGACACAGAAGCTGCTGAAGCGACATACCACAAGATATGTCTGTCTATATGTCCGCCGACCTTGAAAGCTGAAACATCAGATTTAATGTCAAATTCATGTCTTTCTTTGGCTTTTGACACTTTAATGAGAAATCAAATGATTCGATTTATATCTTGCCTTGGAAAGGCGCGAAGAGAAATTATTATTATTTTTATCATATTCGTTTTAGTACTCCTTGCGAGTATTTTGTCGTCTGCAGAATAACTTAAATGCATTGCAATGTATGCAAACATGCACTACCTATGCTAGTGTTATGCAGTCATTAAAAAAAAACAAAAGAAAGCAGAGAAAAAGCTTTGTACAGTTTAATGACTCCAAGGGAAATTCGACCTCGTTATAAATGAAACTTTAATGCTATCGCCGCAACAACAGGGCTGTTCAACCAAGAGCCAAGAGAGTTGAATTACGGCTTCTAATAGAAAAGTCTATGATATAAAAGGCTTTGTGTTCGTAAGCGGCCTTCGCAGTAAACTTTTCCAAGATGTGATCTCTTCGGCAGATGAAAGACTTATTTCAGAAAAACCTTTTATTCCCTTAGGCTACAAATAACTTCGATTAAATCTTACATACTTCGGATATATTTTTAAGCGGAAAATGCATTCGCGACGCAATGCGAACAATTTCACATAACGAAAGAGGCAATAATGCTGACAGTGTGACAGTGTGTTACGCACTCAACGAAAATATCACACAACATACAAAGTGTGTGGCCGCAATGTGATATTAAGTGAAACAGTGACAGTACTACAATAGAAGTCATACTTTGTGATCTAAAACGAAGAAGAAGTAGAGAAGCAGCAATAATATGTTGTATCCCGCTTAGGCCAAAAATTAGAATAAAAGTAAAACGGGACTTTCAAGATTAACGACATTCGGTAATAGGTTCTACACTTGACATGTAAAGCCTCTCGGCGTATGGTATGGTACGGTGTTCCACTGCACTTGAACGAAAGGGAAAGATCGAAAAACCATGAATTGAATTTCTAAGGGACGTTCGTAGGAAACGATGCCTCAGGTAAGCAAAAAATGAAAACACTGAAGCGTAAAAGATTTAATAAAAAATGCCACGATTTGAACTCTGAGTGAGTGACGTGATTTTTCGTGATTGCTTCTGCAGTTAAGAATTTTAAACGAGAGTTTTTTCTGCTTTTTGTTTTTGTTTTTGTTTTTGTTTAAGCATTCGAAGGCGAATTAAGTGAACTGAATAATCAGTAAGTAATTTATTATTGCGTATGGTTATGCATTGAGCGCATATTGTAAAGTAACCTTGAATTCCCCACTAACGTTATCTCAGCGAATGTAGAAAAAAGTACAGATAATTTCAAGGTCATTATAAAAAAAAGAAGAAGAAGAAGAAGAAGAAGATGAAGACGAAAAACAAAGCAAAGAACTTTATTAAAATCCCTTTCGACGATATTTAAAGAGAAAATTAATTTTGTTGCGTTAACACCAACCTAGCGACACGATTGACGAAGTAACTAAACTAAGATGAGAAGAAGGGGACAACAAGCAAAGTAGTCAGTGAATTGCAGAAAATTGCGGTTAAATATATGCTTACGCGTCTTTCCTTCTCTCTCTCTCTCTCTCTCGCTGTGTACATTTTTATGTGTGTTTATGTATGTGTATATGTGTGCGTCCCCTCAGGATGTTACGAGTAAAAGCGCATATATATATATATATAAAACAAGCTTTCAATTGACTTTATGTGCAAAATGATTTTGAAACAAATTGTCCTTGAAAATGCTTTTGCTTCTTTGTCTCTCTCCTTGGATATCGCGAACTCATACTCTCGTGCCCTATATGTGTTATGAATTAGAATATAATCCTGCATCAGATAACCAAGTGTGAGTTATATTAAACCATGCCATGCTGCGTTATACATTAAATCAAGGGGTAGTAGGTGGTGAAAATGGTAGGGTGACTACAAAATGCTATGTCGACTAAGAAGCAGCAGCACGTCGCGCTTTACATTAGTACTTGATAGATTGCTTTGAACGTGTAATGAAAACCAAAAAAAAAAAAAAAAAAAAAAACAAAAAAAAATTAACCCTTAATCTGCTGTTGTGTGTGTGCTTCAACGTGAACTTGCTTAGACAAACTGGAATTTCTTTAATTTAAAGATCGCTTGAGATTTTATCTTAACCTTATTATTATGTTATTTTTCAGGTGATATCGTGCACCGTTTTTAATGTCGATTTGTGGCACAAGCTTTCATAATAATATTAATAATAATGAAAGCTTCACTTCAATTGCGTTTATTTGAGAAGTAATCGCAAAATTTTAAATTTTTTGCATTAGTGAAAATATTAATGAATGAATTCCTTTTCGCGATTACGTCTTCATTAGGACAGGAAATAATTATGGATGCACATGAAACAATCGACGTGATGGGTTAATTTGAATTTTGTTTTATAAAATTGATGTAGATGGCGATTCAATATAACGCTGGGCAAGATCTATGTATGTATGTATGTATGCATGTATATATGTTTGTATGTATGTATTGTTTTCAAACTAAAATCATTGTTAATTGTTTGTGTTTGTAATTTTGCTTGCATTCAGTTGTAAAATTCTTTACTTTTCGATAGTTGTTAGTGTTAGTGCGCCCTATGAAAAAGCAAGAAAGATAATAGAGAAAAATATATATTTTGAAATTTAATATCTTCACAATTTTAATTGGGTTGAAATCAAATTAAAAGTAATTTATTTTCAACCCTCGTCTTCGTATCTACCTCTCCGTTTCATTTTTCCAACTAAATTCGTATTTTCCTGTTCTCCACTTTTCTACTTTTCCCATATATTCACTCATTCACTAGCAGCAGATTGTGAAAAAATCCTAAACTACCACCAATAAATTCTTTTACGCTTCTTATACAATACATAAACGTATGCACATATGTACATATTTCAATTTTATTTCAATTCTTTTTATTTTCATATGTCTCTATGTCTATATATATATATATATATATATATATGTGAATTTATGCAGCAGTTAGTACTAGTAACTAGACGCTATTACCAATAAATTGAGAAATATTTCGAATACAAACGATTTTGTTTCAGCCAAGTTTTTACCGAGCAGTTGTAATGTAAACGAAAGTTTTCCACTTTTTGAACATTGAAAGCAACCTCTATTAGCTAATGCTAACACTTGAATACGTAAGCGATCTGGCTTGACGATTAAAACATCAATTAGCCGTGCATGCCTTTGCATCATCCTGGGATCTTGAGTCTTCCATGATTGTGAAAATCAAATGAAGACATTTTTCTTCTTCTTGTTTCTTCTTCTTCATATGTAACACCTTCAAAATGGTTATACGGTAAAAGCAAATAAAAAATATTACGTCGATTGCCTACACCATTTCGCTTAGTACTCATACAATATAAGGCGCAATCTGAACCATTGTCAGTAGCGTTTGCCGTTGCGTCAAAAACACATCGGTATGATAGGTTTCATCAAAATATCTTAAAAGTTTGCGATCTGCTCATAGAAGACAAAAACCACAAAATAGACAGACGGACAGACATACTTAGATTGACTTCGAATATGAGATCGGCATAATAAAAGCCCGATCTATCTCAAGTCCTTGTGCGTATTGCATTTCTCCGCATTCACAATTACCTTCACAACAAACCGAATATATATATATATCGTATATCGAAATGAAAAAATTTGATTCAAATATTTGTCACAATAAGTAAAGACTACAAAGACAAAGACAAACTAATAAGTGTACAGGACACGCCCTGAGTTTAATATAACCTATCAGGCGCACACGTTCCGTTCTTCGCCCCCAATCATTGGACAACATTCTCAGTTGCTTTCACTTTATTCATTGTATTCCGATTACTTTTAAATCATTTCAAGATTATTTTTCTCAAATTTCTATTTCGATGACAGTTTCCGTACTTGAATTGCATCAGTTTCGAGATGAGGTGTTTTTCTCACTTTTATGCGTCTTTCGTATAACATTTCGCTTGTAGATAGTAAACCGATGCTCACCATTTATACGAAAAGTTTCTTTTGTCTTAATTTTAAGTAAAAGACATAAAGAAAATAAAAGAAAAAAAAAGAAAAAAGAAAAATCTGATATGAAAAAAGCACACAAGAAAAAAGCTTTTTTGATGGCTTCGAATCTAGTATACGTCCACTCTGAAGTGAAAGATAGCGGCGGTCTCCTCTTGCTGTTAATTAAACAATAATGTGTTACTTTAAAACTACAAAAAGATTAATTAATTAATTTTTTTTGTTTTCCATATGCTATTAGCAAGGAACACCAAACAGTCGACTTTAGACATATTCTGAACACTATACCTATCTGGTGTGAAAATTTGAGTGCAGCTCCATTTTTCAGCAAATGCAGACATGTTGTAGATGGTGTACGGATGGTGTTGGAAAACATCATTGTGTTTGTAATGTACTTTTAAGGCAGTAATAAATAATACGGAAAAGATCTCTATTCTCAAATACCTTTAGTTGGTAAAGGCATTGAAGGGGCTCGCTTACAGCAATAACGTACATAATCACTTCTCTCTCCATTTAATTGTCTAAAAATCTATATTTAATATCTCTCATCCTTTCTCTCCAAACACAAAGTCGGCCTATCATCACAATTCTGCTGCGTAAAATCCGCTATACCCCGTTAAATTTATTATGGCATTTCGAAATGGGAAACTTGGTCCACATTTTTATTAAATAAGTTAAAAAGTGTTTGCACCTCAGTGCACCTTTTCGTTCCTCGCTCGGAGTATTGCGTATTGCTTCAATAAATAATTTACTGCATGAGACGTATATGACCATCGAATGATTGAGTTAAAGGAAACTTTAAAATTTTTTTAAAATCTTATCAGAAATTGTTTGTTACCGGCTATTAAAACCGGCTACCGGCTATTAAAACAATCGGAGATAAAAACTTGAATTTTTCTATAAATGTTCCTGCTTGTGTCACGTCAATGATTCTTAACGCGTTCGTAGTAGAGTAGAGCTCAACTAGTTTTTTTTTTTTTTTTTCTTAAATCTTGCAATCGAATCACTGATGGCTTGCAGAGAGATGCTATGATGGGCTTCTGTGCAATCCATCCCAGTAAACCTATGGTAGCGTCTAAATTTCGGATTCACTCCATTACATTTTCCATAGAGATTATCACTACGCTATTATCACAACCGCATACCGCATGATGTTGCGATACAATATTGTTAGGAAAATGTCATGTATGATGATTTGAGTTTTCATCAAAATGAGACGATTTTCTAAGAAAAAAAATTCCAAAGAAAATTGAAAAAAACGAATTTAGCGGAAAAACCGATTACAAACTGTCGCGATGTATTTATCTGATCTGGTGACTTGCTCGCAGAAGGGCATACAAGCAGAGTATTGCGCGGAACGCAAGGTTAATCGAAACGAGAGTCGAGTGAAGAGAGTTGAGACCAGTTGAACGAAAATTAATGCGTTGTGAATATAAGTTCCTGTAAATAATTCGTAAATAGATCTCCTAAGAAGCGGTACGAACTTGTTATAATTTCAAAAGGAGCCGAATCAAGACGGCATACATATCAATGTGTAATACTAGGAAATTTGGTAAAAATAATATAATGTTTTCTCTGGTGCTTACGTCAGGAGGGCTTTTTATTTTGTAAGTCTTCCGATACTTTTCAACTGTGGACTCCCGGCAATAATTTTGCAAAGAAATTAGCTAAACTGTTTTTATTTAATCTGCGCTGCATGGCGCTCGTATGTATGAGGATAGATGATGGATGGCCTTGTTATGAAACATGATCTCGCCTTACTAAAGAGTAACGAAGTATAATAAGCTTTCTACTAGTGACTAATTAAGGAACTGCGAAACTCAACGTCATAATATATTCAAAGGATCGCTTATCAGCACTTTATGGATCAAAGTATTTTTCTCTCTCTACGCTTTTTCTATTCGATCACGGCAAACCGTTAGATTCCCTGTATTACAACAATGCACGTCCTCTCTCTTTCTCTGCTGCATGTAAAACCTTCTAAATGACTCAAAATTCTTACATAAGCTAAAGCTAATTTTATTTTGAAAACATTTAAGTCCTGCACTTATATACATATATTATAATACACATATGTCTACATAAATAGCGAGAGTATTCGAATTTAGAAGAGCCTTCTTCCTCTTCCCTTTACTTACAAGTTGTCAGTTAATCAAAAAGAGAAATTCGAAAAAAGTTTGTCGCTCGTAAAACCAATCGCCCATCTCTCTCTCTCTCTCTCTCTCTCTCATCAATTTGTGTCTTGTGAATGGCAATACAACGCCACGGCAGTCCCTCTACTTACGTACCTTTTAACCCTATGCAAATATTTCTATGAAATTTTTAGTAAAATTTGTCCTTAGGACTTTTACACGGTCGTGTAAAAGTAAATAAAAATCGCATAAAAAAGATGTTTTTGGTAATTCAATTCGCCTAAATTTGGATTTACATGAACAAAGTGCGGTTCAGGTGCTTTCCGAAAGTAAAAAATGAACAAAACGAAAATCATTTAAATTGATTGCGAGTCCTATTAAAACTACAGTTTAAAGCTGCTATAAATCTTGTAATTACTTACATATTTATACTTTTGATGTTTGTGTGTACAAAAGTATTATAAGACGATAGAACATTACTTCAATGCATCTCGTGAATGCATCAAAATCATGATGAGCTTCTTGAGTATGGTGGGATAGAGAGACAGCCACTTTTTAAGAATAAAACGAGAACGCGAACTGTTTTTAACTGAGAATTACTAGTAACACTAAAAATAATAACGCGGTGGTGTGAATGTAATCTACAATCTATTTTCTTAATTAGAATTAAGTAAAACAAACAGAAACACACAAACAATTTCTAAATACTAAATGTGAGAATAATTTGCGGTATAAAGTAAGAAAAAGGCATTTTTTTTTTTTTATTTTTAATTCGATATTATTCAGCCACTAGTGTTCTACAATCCGTCCAAGGATGCCCTTCTCCGATGCCTCTTTTAAGGAGCGATTTGTAACGATTTGTAAATGTTGCTTCGCTTTCCTACACAATCCAGACTTTCCTTCGAGATCTACAATCTACAGATAATAGCCGCTCTGATAAAGATCTAAAGAACAACGTAGGTAAGGTCGCAACCATCGACTTGATGTGGTCTGATGTCCTTTTATGATAATAAGTAAACGCGTCGCCTGGATTGCCCAAGTTTTCGTGCAAAATAGTGACTTTTGTTATGTTCACGATATCAGTGATTCCTGATTGACTGATTCGACGGAGAAGAGTTACCAGAACGCTTTTTAAGTCAATGTGGAAAGCTACGCTTGCTTAACAAAGGAAATTCGGATTTTTTCGTTGTCTTGAAAGTAGCAAATGTACCGTCATTGTCACTCCTAGACAAACACGATAGTCGTCGTTTGGCTGCCGGTAGTTTCGAAAAATGTTATATAGATTAGTCCCGACAATTATTGACCGATGTGTTATCTTCACAAAATATGTGATGAACTTCGAAGACTAGCGGCAGTTTAGTAAGTTTGTAAGCCGCCATCGCCCTAAAACATAAAGCGATTCGTTCAATTGGTCTTTTTACTAAAATCACTTACACGAGTCGAGTAACGTCGAGCATGTATCGAGTGCTCATATGGTGATCTCGAATCTGATGTCTAATAGAATGATCCGCATACGGTTGCTAAAGATCTGTAAATCGAATGTGACCGACTATGCTTCACTGTCATTATTGTAAGACGCGATCATCCTTTGAGTTTTTCATCAATGTCAAGAGTGACCAGAAGGAGTGCGGGAAAGACTCGTAAATCCGTATAGAATTTAGAATAACGAAATCCATCTGCATCACATATTGCTTGATAAGGTTATCCGTTATAATGGTCTGTGGGTCTTG
Organism: Glossina austeni; assembly: GCA_000688735.1. Lineage (NCBI taxonomy): Eukaryota > Metazoa > Arthropoda > Insecta > Diptera > Glossinidae > Glossina > Glossina austeni. Next base: position 3,196,051 of record KK502410.1, on the reverse strand, counting down.
TAGCCATCATAGTTAAATAAGATTAATAAGTTGCTGGCGATACTATGTTGGATGTTGTTAGACTTGTACGCGATAATATTCTTATTAATTTAGGCATTTAGTCAAACACGATAGCACATTATCTGAAATATTTGTAACGTATTGAAGACCCATGATCAGGGCGAATGACTTAGTGAATTGTTGTTATTGTCAATTATTGTTATTGTAGGTTCTACTTATCTACAAATCGTAATGATTGCGATCTCAAAAATTTAATGCAAAAATGCAAAAATTGATCCTTGAGAAGATTTTCATATATCTACTTGGAATGATGAGGAAGCATGAATGGGAGTGAATATGACTTTATTGCTTATTTTAGAGAATTTTGTTAATTACTTTGACAAAAGATGATATGAATGGTATGGAAGGCCTTTTTTTTTTGCGTGATAGAAATAAAATTTGGGTTCTTCTAAAGTGCAAATCGCTGAACATAGATAGTATGATAGACTTTAAGGTGTCTGTTAAGAGCATTAAAAGAAAGATACCCTTAAAGTAGCATTCACTTACGCACAGTTCACGCTTTCTCTATCCATGTATGATTGGATGTACGCGTTAATTTCATTAATCGCATGAATCGTTAGAAATGCACATAAATGTACAAAAAAAAAAATAATTTTATTTGGGTGGATAGTAGTTGGTTATTATATTACCTAACAAAAGAAAGATTTCTATATATGTATGTGCGTATGTACACATTGCTTATTGCATCAAAAAGAAGGTTGAAAATTATGAACAGATGGATGCATTTGGATAGAATCTTATGTGTAGCTTAAAGAGAAAACAAAACAAAACAAAAATGAAAAATCATTTATTCGTTCGTGGGAATAATCTTAAAACGATTCCTGATAAACGATATTAATTCAAGTGAGTTCATTTCATTGCAGATTTACATTGGATCGAAAAACAATTGCCGATAATTTCGTATCGTCATATGTTTCGTAAAATATCATAAATTGATTAATTTATCCTAGGAGTCGATTGAATGGGTTGCAGTCTTTCAAAGCGTAAGCAAAAAAATGCGAATTTTTTATATACATTTGTTAGTCAACTAAACATATATCTATATAACGTTGATATATTTATGCATAAACATTTATGTATGTATGTATGTATGTATGTATATATGTATATATGTATGTATGTATATATGTATGTATGTATGTATAAAAGAGTTGAGGGTACATTTTTAATGAATTTTTCTGTGAACGCTGATATGCAAATATTGCAACTACTGCTTATTTCAAGGATTCATGCAAACAATTCTCTAAATAAAACTTTTGATAGTTTTAAATACAGAATCGAAAAACAACAACAACAACAACAACAAGAACAACAACAAGAACAACACGTTTCAACATTCCAACAATACGAACACAATAATATTTATGAAATGCTTTTGCACTTGGTTTCATTCACTTCGACGCCAACAGGCATATTGAACTCGTTATTCCACTTGTCACTGCATTCGATATAATGTTAAGAGAATGCCGTAAAGTAAAGTAAATGAAGGACATTCACGGCACGCTCTTGTTCATGTAAAACAAAATAAAAAAGAGAGAAATCAAAACTCTGCTTGATATCATTCGGTGAAGTTAAACTGATATGCTGTAGAAATATTCGTTAAAATTGTTTATACAATATAATAAAAAAGTGTATGTGTATGTGTATGTGTATGTGTATGTGTGTAATATAGTTTATGTTCTGGTAAAGCATAGAAAAAATGCTTGTTCGTTCGCTTGGTCGAATTTTCAATATCTCGCATTAAGCTAAGCCACGTCGGCATAAACCATTTTTTGATTCAAACTATGACTTGATTTTATCGAGCAGGAAGACGAAGAGAGAGAGAGAGAGAGAGAGAGAGAGAAAAGCATTATATCATATAAATATTGATTTTATTTATATGGCATTTTTTTACAGTCTGATCAATTTTATATATTCGAAGAATGTTAGGACCAAAGAGCATTTGCAAAGTGGAAAAAGCGAAATGAAACGAATTTAGCGCAATGCCAACAGCAATAGCAGTTAGAGAATAAAAAACCAAAAGCGAAAAATGAAACTTGGTTAAATTCGACGGAAATGGGAAATGCTTTGCTATCCTTTTACTGCAATTTAGAACAGTTGTACAATTTTTTTCTTATTTCATTTTCATTTTCATTTTTTTTTATTATTATTATTATTTTTTTATTTTTACTATTTTGTTTCTTTTTTTTTTTTTGTTTTTTTTTGCTTTTTTTAAGAATGTATGTGTGGAAATATATTGTGTTCTGTTCTGTACTACGTTCTATGCATCACATGGTTAGTGTCGAGTGTACTGTGAATGTTTTCGTTGTTTTTTAACGCTTTGGATTTCAATGTTTTTTTCCTTTATCGTTTTCTCTCTTCCTCGCTTTACTCTTTTGCTTAGTACTCCCCCTTGTTTTTTATATTCTTGTACCATTTCCATCACATGGCACGAGAAGTGGCTTTTGTACGTACGTTGACCTACCAACACAACAAATGCTTTGCGTACGTTTTACAGTATCCTCACACAGTTTGTATCCTTTGGCAGCTTTGGTGCAAAAACGTTTGCAAGCAACAAACGACCGTTGAGGGAAAAAGTTATGAATAAAAAAAAAAAAAAAAAAAAAAAAAAAAAAAAAAAAAAA
>KK502410.1:3182326-3192894 GCA_000688735.1 Glossina austeni | reverse complement strand
ATATATATATATATATATATATATATATATATATATATATATATATATATATATATGTGTGTGTGTGTGTGTGTGTGTGTGTATGTACATAAGGTTGATTTCTTGTTGTCTTCCCTAGCTTAACTTGTACTAATGTACTCACATACAATTGCGTTTATTTTTTTCTATCTTCATCTCCCATTTTGACGATGTGTTCTAACAAATGCATACGCGTACATAAGCGTGGATATGCGGCTGCAAACATTACTGCGCTTGTAAAAGTTATTTAACATTTTTTCCCTTTTAACTTTTCCTTTCTTGCTATTTCAGATAAGCAAAACATACACTCATACATATATTTCTACATACAAATATCTTCATATCTACACATACATACATTACGCTCAATTCTCCGCGTTCAGTTAGATTGCTAAAGAAAAAGAAATGCTTTCCTCCATAAAGCATCCGATATTGCTCATCATTCGTTTTCTCTCTTCCACCTGATCCTTTATAATTTCTGCGATCGGGTCTAACTACTTTAATTTCCCTTCACTACTTCGTGAGGTATTGGAAAATTTTTAATAACAAACTGTCTTCATTATCACCAAAAAGGATTACGAATATGTTTTGCAAAGTCTTGTATTTAAAATAAAAAGAATTTATCTATTCCCTCCATACAATGGATCGCAAGATTAAAAAAAAAAAAAATTGATTGAATATTTGTGTGTCTTGCGGTACGCCGTACACAGAAATCCAAGGCTATCCCAACCTATCAGAACTACGAGCACCATTAATAACTACTTTAAGCGCTAACGATTAAAAAAATTAAAACGTAATAAAATATTAGTGTAATGCGGGCAAAACGACCGAATAAGACTTGATTGAAGACTATTTGAAAATATATTAGCAGAGCACGAATGCTTAATGGATAGCTTAGCAGGGGTAACGCATTTAATCAGCTTTGAAGTAATGCTTTGATCCTTTAATGATAAAGAATTATCCGAAAGTGATTGCCACTACTTTTAGCGACTATTTGCGAAGCATGAATTTACCAAAATGAACTTCAGAATGAAAATCTATTTCATAGAAGGCGCCGTAAGCATGCCATTCTGGCTTTACAATTGTATTGAATGAAAGCTAATGTTTCATGGAACACGTTATTGAAGTCGCCATTTGCGATAGTTTAGACCACTGAGTAGGCTTTTGTATAAAACTCATGCATTTAATGAAATCTACAATTGCTGAGAACATTTCGCCTCGTGAATCTCTTGCGCGAATCTTCAATCATCTGCGATCATCTGAGCTCAACCTCTAGAAATTTCAATGCGTTTTGATAATTGCAAGCATGTCAGGATTGTTTTTGCAGCCATTTTTTACTTCCATTAACACCTACTGTAGGTTTGTGATTGACGATCGTGTCATCATTTTGAAGCTTCATATATGATCATCCCTGTTAGGAACCTGCAAAACCAATAGCGAAGAAAAAACCAAATCATTGAAGTGAAGTTAAAGAAGATCCGCTGCAAGCACATACAAATAGCAGTCCGGAGTATTGCGATGCTAATCGACAACACACCCATCATCATATATGGTCTTTGATTCTTATAGATATATAGTGAGTTCACGATAATTCAGTGGTAAATGCTTACAATATTCCTTCGTTATCCTAACATGCGTGGCCATATAAGCAAAATGCTTGCAGAAAGAAAAGAAAAGAAAAGAAAAGAAGAAAAAAAATCGAGGAATATCAAGAAAAAAATTGCACCCACACTCCGAGCCTTAAGATATTGCAGTCTTTAAATAATTGAGACCATTATATCAAACGCATCTAATTGAAAGAAGAATTACGAGTAACAAGTTTTTCCCTCTTCGACAATCACTTATCAGGTCACGATTGTTAAGGCGCTCAGAACTTATGCAGTAGCTTGAACTTTCGCGTAGTGAATTAGTGAAGGGGTTCGAAGGAGCCGCTTCTCAAATGCATATACCGAGTTTCGTTTTCTTACGCCATACCATACTTCATGAGTACTTGTGCCACACTTTATAAAACAGTGAAACAATAAAACAAGTGCGAAAGTTATATTCGGCGGGGCCGAATCACGCATACCCACCACTCTGCTCTTCGCATTCTACTCTTCAAGTTCTTTTATTTGATACCCATATCGCTGGTATTATTAAGAAAAAAGTATTCGCTGTGTCTACCTGTGTGTGCATTCATCTCAGAATTAACCCATTTTTAGGCACACAGCATATTTTCATTTGAAGAGTGCACAAAGTAGTTTTAAGCACCCTTCTCTCTCGTTTGCCTTATGATAAATAGACATAAAAACTCAAAAAAATTGAAAAAAAAATAAAATTTAATTACTTCTAACTTTGTGGGGACATGGCCGATTGGTTCGATTTTTGGGCCTAAAGAGTAGAGTGACATTTCGTAACAAAGATGTGGAAAATTTCAGTCTTCTATCTGTCATAGCTTGTAAGTAATGAGCGAAGAGCGACAAGTTTTTGCTTACAAAACCGGAGTTGCATTCAGTCTACGCTCCAGTGCGCGCATCTGCTCTGACCGATTTGGCCCATTTTCAATATCAACCTGCGTGAGGAACCTGCCAATGTTTCTACTAAATTTCAAGATGATATCTTTATTTTCGCGGCGGGGGTACTCCCAACAACACACACTGCACAGTCACACAGACGGACAGAGATGACTAAATCAACTCAGAATTTCACGCTGATCAAGTATATATATATATATATACATTATGGCGTCTCTGAAGTTTCCTTTTGGTTGTTACATTAATTATGGAAAGAAACCAATTATGGAAAGAAACCCCCGCCCTCTATCTTACGGTGGTGGGTATAAAAATGAAAAATGAAAAATGCCTGATTGCTCGTATATAAGTCTGCAAATTCAGTTAATTAATATCGGGCTAAGCATGTAAGTTGCTGATTAATCCATTTACTTGCAATATGCCAAAAATTTCTATATGCGCACATCCCCCGCTTAACACGGAACGCGGTACAAAATTATTTTATTCTTTGTGAGATTTTTGTTTAAATAAAAATATATTAAGAAATTTTTTATAACACGGTTTCGATACACACCCGGCTGCATATACCTGAAAAGTGCGGGATATTTGGTGAAGATGAAGCAAAAAAAAAAAAAAAAAAAAAAAAAATATATTATTTTTTTATGAAGTTGCAGCGTAAACGATAGTATTTTATATCAGTTGCAGTACAACTTTTCAGCCGAAGGTGATGTTTGAGATAAACTAATTGAAGTATTATGCAGCAAATGCCTCTAAAGAATCAACCCTTACAGAGTATATTTTTCGAATCTTCCTTCTGCTTTTTGCACAAAAAACACATCTTTTTTTCAAGATTTTCTTTCAAATTTTAGAAGCATGCAAGCGACATTTACAATCACGTAGATATGTTCGTATAGTTTTATAAATACGTTTACCTCTCTTTTACTCTTCAAGTGTTTTATATATTAAGATATAAACACATTCACATTTAAGTACACAATTTTTTGCATGTATTTGTATTTATTTATGCGTAGAACTTTCAACATATGTAATACATTGACGCACACACAACACGCACATACGCATTTAACATACGCATAGTAAGATGTTGTGTACGTATGTGCGTGTATCACTCACTCAACGTAAATGCACGATATGGGATGATTTTGCTGCATTATCTCCACACTCCGGTAGTGAAAACTTAGTTAACTTGTTCAACACAAATACATTCACGCACGCATTCATGCAAACATGCATACAAGCATGCATGCATGCATGCATGCATGCGTATACGCATGTATACGCACATGCATGTTATTATCTTTGCTGTTGTTGTTGTTGTTGTTGTTGTTGTCTTTGTTGCTGTTGTTTTTTTTTTTTTTTTTTGTATTTTCTCTTCTTAACATAAACACCCTAAGCATATATTGTGTATGTATATGTATTTGTGTTATTGATGGTACATGGTTATTTACATATATGCGTTTGAATGCATATTAAATACCAAATAATGGACTTGTTTTTCGCCATGTTGAAAAATCTTTATGGAATACTATGGAAAAAGTAATGGAAAAAAGCAAAAAAGCAAAACATGAAATAAAGAAATGAAAGCAAACTTAAGAAATTTGCGTTCAACTCCAAACGGGGATCTGTAATAATAGCGAGAAGGAAACTCAAGAAAAGAATCGCTTTTGAAGACACCCTAGTGAAGGTAAAAATTCATTTTCTATCTGAATGCCACCGCGTACTACTATTAATGTATGCAGCGTTCATAGTAGCACTAGTAGTAGTAGTAGTAGTAGTAGTAGTAGCAGTAGTACTAGCGTTAGTGGTAAGACTAATAGTAGCAGGAGTAGTAGAAGCTCTTGCAACTTTTCACTTTGTATCTGTAATAACGAGTAAGTTAAGAAATTGTTGCGTATGTATGTTGTTACGTATGCGTTTGCAAGCGTTATAGGAAAGTTGATGGAAGATTATTTGTTTGCAAGCTTCTCAAAAAAAAAAAAAACAAATATTTAATAAATAAATAAATAAATACATAAAAAAATGTTTATATATTTATGTGCGTATGTATGTATATATATAATAATAAAATAAAGAAACTGAGAACTTGTAAAAGTTTCAAGATGCTTATGACGTTGTGTTTATATATATATATATATATATATATATATATATATATATATGTATGTGTGTGTGTGTGTGTGTTTGAGTATCTGTGCTATGAATTTGCTCGAAGGAAAGAAAGCGCTTCTGTGCTTTGCTTTTTTATTATTATTTATTATTTATTTTGCACTCTGTTTCTTCGGTTTGTTTTTTTTTGTTCTTTTTTATATTATCGGATCGGATGCTATATACCCTATTTGTCAGCAATAAATGAGGAATAAACTTACTTCCACATAGTTTGCATAGCACAATCGCTTTCTTGATTACTCCTTAAAAGTATGCCAAAAATCTAAAAGCATTCTCTTCAAACTTGGAGTAGTTATGCATCGTATCGCATCGCATTGTATCGTATCGTATCGTATCGTATCGTATCGTATCGTATAGAGAGTATGTGGTCGGTGGCTCTTGGCTCTTCAGCTGTTTTATGACTACCTCATTGTAAAGGATAACAAGACACTTGCTGCGACTCTCTTCGCCTGCTTAATTAATCATTTAAGGTATTCCTTGCAATAATCTCGGGCAAGCATTCATCTAATCACCAAACACATTACATAGGATATGTGAAGGGTTTTCAAAAGAGCTAAGAGCATAAGAGAATGCACAAAATTGGCTACATAATGCATCTAATGCGTACTTGTTTTTATTTACATGTGCATGCGTGTGAGTGATATGCAATGTAATTATGCCTTCATGTATAGATGGAGACGAATACAAATGAAAAAGTCCGCGTTCCGCTTTATAACTTACTACCTATCGGTTGTACATGAAAACAGTGGTTGTTCTCGATTCGTATACCAAAGAGTAGAAGTGCAGACATATATATAACTGGGCTTATGTATGTGAATTTGCATAGTGTTCTATTATTACTTCAGTATCTATGTTTCTTTTTTTATTGCGGTTTTTTGTCGACCAAAAAAAAAAAAAAAAAAAAAAACTGTGTTTTTATGTTAAAGAACTAACTGAAAGCTTCTGTTTCAGTCTCCTTGTAATTTATTTGTTGCCCAATTTTTTCTCTCGTCATTTCTGCATTTAATTATTGTATTGTGTGCATGTATTTTGCGCTCATTTTTTTATTTATTTCTTTTTTTTCTTCACTTTCGACTTTTTATTTTGCGCGTTTTATATAACAACTTTTTACAGTTCGTTGCGATATGCTGTGATGATGTGTTTTAGCTTTGGCCAAAACTACCCTTGGGCTGTGCTTTTAGTGTTGTTGCTGTTGCGCTGACTTTCTACAAAACTGTTGTTTGTTTCGCATTAAACGGCAAAGAAGAAGAAGAATAAGAAGAAGAGGAGGAAAAAAGACAAACGAAATAAACGAAAAAGAAGGGAAGTTGGTTTATTTTTTCCAAATCGTCTTTTTTTTTTTTTTTTTTTTAATCTTTTATTCGATTTGCATTGCTAAGGGATGATATTGCAATGAGTTGTCTTTTGGGTGTTTTTGTTTCAGTGTAACTTAATTTTTGTTTTCTTTTTTTTTTTTTTTTTCTGCTGCATAAAGTTGGCAAAATAGGAGGTACAACAACGTTACAACTAAGTCAGCTAAAAATGTATTTTATTCATTGAAAACAAGCTTTAAAAAAATCTATAATTGCTCTGGAAGCCCGCGTCTAGAAGACTCAGCTTATAGACAAAAAAAAAAGTTGACTTTCGTTTACTGTTTTTATTATTCAAGTAAAATAATTTTGTGCGAAGATTTTTGATTGAACACCAGAGTAGTGTAAAAGCATCTCTTATAAAAACATTTTGAAAGTATAATATGAGCCCAAACTTGCACTTAGCAATTGCAGAGATGTTAAAGGATCTGCCGAGGAAATCGATCATTTTTGAGCGGATGAGAGATCTATAACAAAGAAAGCCGGAATTAAGCCGGAATGGAAACTAATTTTGCCTTTCGACTTCTAAGATGGCGGATCAGGCATCCAAGCCTTTTTAAGATAAATACGTTCTTAACATGTGCTGACCTCTCTCTCTCTTATTAACATTCTCGAAGTCGTAATAGTTACGTTGAAAGTTTTATTCCTAATCCTTGATTTTAACGACAGACATAACGGACGCAAAATTGACCGCAACCTGTTTAAAGGGTCTCTTCAATGGCTAAAACATTAAAACGTATATATATGTTAATCAAAGGTGTTTATGCCGTCCTGACGACAAAATTGAGAGGACACTAAAATTTTGGTCACTAAGAGAAAGTTTTCTGCATTTCTTAGCAGTGTTACGAGAGATTGAAAATATATTTATTTTGCAATCACGATAGCTGCCCGTCACTTTTCCACAGTTCTAAAGAATAGATAGATCTCTACATTTCAAGGATGAGAGAAAAGCTGAATGTGTCGTGGAACAACCATAGCGATAATGAGAAATTTCATATTTCGTGGTTTGGGTTGTCGATATTTAATGTTCGGGTTAACACACGTTTGTTAGGCAATTTGAATATAAATGAAAAAGTTTCTATGGCCACGAATAACTTGTAACTCGTTTTGAAAGGCCGTTCTATCCCTCTGGCATTTTTACGCTGCCAAAATATACAAATTCGAAGGGTATGCGTAATTTTAGAAGAACTACAGAGCACATTATCTCTCTGAAGACAATTAAGACTGAACACTGGACCTAGCCTAGGGATCAATTTTGCTTACTTACTGAGCTAATTTTTCTGACCACAACGATACCTAGTGTTGTTAGTTTCAGGGTAAATACCCGTTGCACAGTTGTCTATGTGATCATCTCAGTACGATTCTTGGGCAGACAAGTCCAAGTAATAGAAATTTAATATATGTAAAGCCGATTATCCGAAATTTTATACTTTATGCTATTGAGTTTGCAGCTTCCGTAATGAAAAATGACTACCGAAAACGCCATAAGAGTACACTGCTAAGCATGCGATTCTGAGTCGATTTTCTCATCTTCGCTTGAGTGATCAAAAGTCGAAATAAATCGTAATAAACGATTCAAGCTATTTTTGTATGAATTACACAATTGACAGATACGCCTGTAATAGTGAAATTACTGACGCAAGTCCAAAAAATACATTGGAAAATTTGCTTTCTTTTCTTCTTGTTGCGTCGCTATTGCGTCGAGTCAAAATTTTTTTATTAAATTAGTTATGAAAGGTAGGTATTTTTGCAGACACTGCTTCACACAGCCCATTGACATGCATTGCATACATTTGAAGGGCGACTGATGAAGGTGTAGCGTGTCATAGGTTCGTTTCGTTATGGCTTTCTTATTGGTCGGATGCGAAAACTAATTCTGTGAAGATATATTTAAGAAATTGTTGATATGAGTTTTTGTTTAATTAATCTGTAAATTTCTCAGAGTAACTTTATTGAAAAATCTCTTTATGTGAAGATTTCATGATTGAAAATAACAAAAAAAAAAGTTTTCTTTTTTGTCAATTACAAAACTGTTTTCCGTTGAATGCTGTTAGTACAATAAAAATTTGCTCATCTCGGCAGAATGCTTAACGATTTCAATCAAACCCTAAAAAGGATGTCACAAATTATGATTATTTAATAACAACGCATAACAATCGGTCAGTGCTGTGTGTCTGCAAGCGTATATTTTGTCAACATTAGAGTGGCTCAGGTATATTGTTTTCTTTCGTCTATTCATTCATTTAGTAAATTTCATGTAACAACAAAAAAAACTTTTGCAAAATAAATTCAAAGAGCTATGTATGTAATTATGAATATAAAATGTGAGGAGCTGTCTAATGTAAATATAAATGTATTATGTTTTTACATGAATTGAAAAATAGTTGATATGTTCACCGTATATATATATATATATATATATGTGTGTGTAGACACATTTTCACTAATAAACAGAAGACATATGCATAAATAATGGGCACATATATCACACAGATATATGAATATATAAGAATGATGGATAGACAGACAGACGTACACACACACTGAATGTAGATGGTATTTAGTATGGTATGGTATGGTATGGTATGGTATGGTATGGCATGGCATGGCATGGCATGGCATGGCATGGCATGGCATAGTATGGTCAATAATCCACGCGCAGACTATGTAAATTCTGTCAATGAATGATAGTTATGAACTATTTTAGTGTTACAGTTAGTTTTCTAAATGAAAAGTTGCCATTTTCATCCATCGTCGTCAGTCGGCACCAACAGCACCAGCAGCACCAGCAACAGCAAGAGTAATAGCAGCAAAAAGCTATGTCGGTACAGCATTGAAATCATTAAATGAATGAATGTGATAAAGCATGTGATGTGCATTCATATATGTATGCATGTATGTATGTATTGGCGCGAGTATGTGTGTGTGTGTGTGTGTGTACATTTAAATAAAATTGTACAAATCCACATATAAGTGATTTATTATTTAATTTACGGTAATACATATATCGTTGTGAATTTCTACACTTTCCGTTAGCGTGAAAAGAGAGCAAAACAAACAAAATCCACGAACAACTGCATTTTAATGAGTTGTTGCACTAAACAGCCAGCAGCAGCCCGTAGCAACCAGCCACGTATTAAACATTGTATGTCACAATCGATCTATGCAGACGTACACATACATATATACATAAACATTTTGTTGTTTGTTTGATCCGAAATGCTAATAGAGAAGCATTTACGTTTATGGCGTTACACACCAACACATATACGAACGTATAAATGAATAAATAAATAAATAAAACATAATAATAACAATAACAATAATAATAATAATAATAATAATAATAATACGAGAGCAGAGTTTTTATTTATGTTATGCGAATGTGTTGCTACATAAAAAAATATATATTTACAACCTTGTAAATAGCTGTATGTGTGCGTTCAGTCGATGCTTTGCATCTATATGCACATTTCTTAATGCAATAGACATAAATGCTGGTGTTCTGGTGTACTTGTTATTGTTGTTATTGTTTTTTTTTTTATTTTTCTAAATACTTTTATCCTTATTATTATTATTATTATTATTATTGTTATTATTTTGTGTTTTATACTCTTGTTAAGCTGTATATCTCATGGAAAACCCTATCATGTACTCCAGGAAGGTTACTGAACCAAGTGCGAAAACATTGGGAACCAAGCAAGCAAATAACCAACCAGCCAACCAACCAACCAACCAAACAAGCAACCAACCAAGCAACCAAGCAACGAACCAACCATTCATTCATCCATGCTAGAATCCAGTCATGCATCCATATGAGTTCAAGTTTACATAGAGATCTTACAAATATATATATATATATATATATCAAATGTGTAAAAATACTCATACATAAGTAATTATCGTAATTAGATTGAATTGCATATTTTTTTTAAAAGCTCGACTGGCCCCAGCTCCTTTCTCAACGCTAATCCATATTATTAATTACTCGTCAAAGCTGTGACAAAGTGTCGTTACGCGATTGCCACTTTTGAATATAATTGCGGCAAATTGCTTGTACAACTTATTCTATTTCGATGTTTTCGATGGAGTACTTTAATGAAGAGTAAAGCGAAGGGAAATAAGAATCAATCCTATTACTATTACGCTAAAGATGAGTTCTGAACTCTTTGTCTTATTCATTATTAAATTTGATTCTTGAATGATAAATAATTCGATCATAGAACATTTCCATTAGGCATTAGGTGTACGCATAGTATGAACAAAAAGGAATAAATGTAAATATTAAAATAAAATTGAATACGTACTTGTTTCGACTTAGGTTCCTGAAAATAAAATAGAATGAAAAATAAAAAGATGAGATTATTATATAAAAATCGGAAAAGAAAAATATTTTCTTCTTTTTTTTTTTTGTTTTGTTTTAAATCAAAAAATAAGCAAAAATAAAATCTTAAATGAATTTTCTCCGTATATATGTGCATATGTGTGCATGTGTGTGTGTGTGTGTGTGTGTGTGTGTGTGTGT
>KK502410.1:3147307-3182226 GCA_000688735.1 Glossina austeni | reverse complement strand
GTGTGTGTGTGTGTGTGTGTGTGTGTGTGTGTGTGTGTGTGTGTGTTGTTTGATTATTACCGAATTTTTATACCGTACGTAAGAAAAAAAATTATAATAGAATTGACGAGAGTTTGTATGCTTGTATTCTACGACTATGATTGCATGCTCTTCAGGTATAAAAGTTTTCTCCGTTTGATAAATCGAACGTAAAGCCTGTTAAGCCTCTTAATTGTAAAGTTTCCATCCAGTCCTTTTGATAGGAAATGACAAATAAAAAGCTTTACAGTAAAATTTTCTTTTTTTTTTTTTTGAGATCTTTGGAATTTTAAGGAAATCTGTTAGGGCATCTTTAACATATAAAACGAAGATATCTAAGATGCGTCTACGAAGACAAGCAAATAATAGTGTTGTTGCGTTCTTCATATCCGAGTCAGATGTCGTATTGATGATACTGCCGCTTCCTGTTATATGTTCCGTACATTTTGTTGTTTTTTCTGTACACTTTTTCAAAATATATAGTCCTCTAGACCATACGCACATCTATACGTATGCATATAAACGTGGTGTGCCTATGAATTTATAGCAAACAAATTCTGATACTTGATGTTATCTCAAGTTCTTATTACAGTTTTTCATTTTACATTTATTCTTCTATAAAAGATTTCTTTAACAACAAAAAAAAAAAAAAAAAGCAGGTAATAATAACAATAATAATAATAAAAAAAAAATAAAAAAAAACAATATATATATATATATATATATACTGTGTATATAGCAAAGCTAGTATGCATTTAAATGTAAGAGAAAACGAAAGGAATGCCAATAAAATAATGAAAAAAATGTTCTCTTTTTTTTTTTTTTTGATTTCTTGCTCGAAGGATAACAATAACAATAAGAAAAAGAAGAAGAAGAAGAAGAAGAAGAAAAGGCAAAGTAAAAGAAGCAGAGAAAACCAGAAGAAGGAGAGTGCAGTGTGTCACGAACGTTTCTTTCTTTCATTTAAGAGGAGCAATGCACTTCACATTCAACAAACTGTTTTGTATGCAAACATACATACGTTCATACGTGTATGAAGACATATATATATATATATATGTACATGTGTGCTTAGGGCTGTCAGCCAAACGGATGGATAACGAGTTGGTTGGATAGCTCGTTGGCTTGTTGTTTGGCTTATGCAGCCAGGATCAAATTGTAAGGGAGCCAAGTATACTACACTAACACATAAACCTTTAAAAGTGGAATCGTTTTCAAACAATATATACATTCGCTCGGTTTTTATAAATTGTATTTATGGCATATATATATATACCCCTTGTGTGGGTGTATGCATTTGATACACACACATATATATATATATATATACATACACAAATTAATGTATATGATGATGATATATATGCGCATAGTGTATCAAAGTAAATATGCGAGACGTGCAAATGCTTAAAAAACCGTATTTAGTTATCAATTTGAAGTATGAAATGATATCGTGCAGTACCATCCAAAAACACACAGATTCACACATATATACATATACACATGTACACATTAACGTACAAAAGCACCCATACATCTACATACATCTATATAACAGGCGTTCGTTGTAAGTTTATATTTATACAGCAGCAGCAGCAGCAATAACTGCACGTACGTACATTCAGAATGGTTGAGTGCAAAGGATACACTCGTGAAACGTATTGGTTGCATGATTGCCCATAAATATGTAGTCATGCATTCATAGAAACAAATGAAAAATGGATCACCTTATATAAGGAAATAATAAAAAAAAAAAAAGTGTTTCAACGTTTCGAAAATTATTATTTCATTAACTGATATTTTAATTGTTTAATGAAATATATGCAGAAACGTAAAACCTTGATCGAAAAAACACCTAAAATGTCTTTTCTTTTCGACTATTAGAACGAAAACGATTTTTCGAGAAATTTATCTTTTCGCTCTATGGCTTATACGGACAAAAGGCGGCAGCTTCCACAGGATACACTTATCAGTATATATGCTTGCTGATCATCTTTTCGTAATAAGAATAAACAAGTCTTGCTTCCTCTACGGGGGGAATCACATGCTATCATAAAAAGTAAAGATGGAACATTTTTCAGTTTAAGAGAAAATCGCAAAAGATTCATTGGATACAAGGTGTATACGTATATGCAAAGCATATCTATATATATATATATATATATATATATATATATATATATATATATATATATATATATATGTTATTAATAAAGATTTTTGTGTATATATATTCGAGAGATTACTGCTGTTTAAAATTCTCACGTGCAGGCGTTTAATCCTATAACTATAACTATAAAGACAAGCCGGTACTGCATAAATGTGCATGCAAAGATATATATATATATCAAAATAGAATCGAGCAAAAATAACGTCAAAGTCGAGCAGAAAGCAAAAAAAAAAAAAAAAACAAGAAAAATCATTTTGGTTGCATCAGGACATTTCCGTCAAAGTTAATGACGATAACATTATCCCGAAATCTGATATAGAAAATATATCGTATTGAGGTTTGTTTATGTATTTATATGTATTTCAATATTGGCAATTATTCTATATATTGATCAATAATTGGCATGCACATCAATATGTATATATGTACATATAAATATATGTTTCCTCTCGTTTTCAAAAAATTGAACACACGTTGAAAAGCAAAATTTTGCTGCCTTTTTGCCGCCTTTACTTTCTTTAACTAATTTGATTGAACGAGAAGCTATCGAATACGACTTCACGGACGAAGACTACCACAATTGCTATCATAATAACTTTTTGCCACCAAATGATTTGTCAATCGCCTACTTCTTAACCCAGAGCAACATTGGACTTTCAATAGAACTTTTGAAATGAAGACATTATGATATCAATTCTATATCTATGTCTATGTCGTGCTTTAAATTTCCTTAAAGGAGAAAATTTATAGAAAACGGGAAATAAAAAATCAAGTTTCGGTAGCTTTGTCTCCTAAGCTATCCGCGAGCAAGGCCATATTGTGAATATCGTCATTAGAATGGAAGCCCTACTCTGTTCAGCCCTACTCCGTTAGTCATCGATGGAAAAAAGTGCTAAACAGCGAAGATGCAATGGAGAAGCATCTGATCGTTTATGAATGTCAGGTCTTTAAAAATTTTCCTCTTTTGCTGCTAACCATTTATCGAGCGGAGCCTTGCTTTACAAGTGCGTGACCCACCGATGCCAACAAGTGATAATCGAAAGGATCCGCGTCTGGTGAATTACTCGCATCGATCAGCACTTTTTCGTTGCGTGCTTGCAATGTACCGCAAGCGGTGTCGAATTTACACATCTTGTACCTCCTTCCGACTCCATCAGCTATACAGCATGACTTAGAAGTCACATATATTCGATTTTGATGTCCAGGTCAATGGTTACACCGGTGGTTTCATCCAAAATTTTGTCTGATTTAAAGCATTCAAAGCATATTCATTTTGCACCGCGAATAGCAATCAATGGTTTTCACCGGTATTGCCTTTCGATGTAAACGGAAAAAGTAATGCTTCGCGAATGTTTCATTTTTTTGTTACCATAAAACATTTAACTTTCTTCCTGGCCTTTATCGGTTGAAAACGCTGCCTGTGTCCTTTTAAACTAATGACAACAAAATTTGAGTTCCGTGTGTAGTGTCATTAAAACAACTATAACTTGGCCGGACTAGTGGCCGGAATATCATGAAATTTCAACGCATTTCGTTGTGATACTAACTGAAAATGCTCTCTATTCGTCAGTCATAGTCAGTCATTCCACATCTCTATGTAATCTATTTAATGAGGTCTTAGCTCAACGTTGCGAAATAGATAAATAAAGGGAAACAAAGATAAACAAAGAGAACACGTACGTGGAACTGGTTTGCACTTCTTCTGTACCTTCGTACGAATGTGTCACCACTGTAATGCGACCCTTCGATGCAATCAATGCACAAAATGCGCAGCTTCCTAATAGATTTTCTGAGTAAGAACTCACTTTCAAAAATATCGCGTAAGGTAGCACAATACATGTAATTATAAGAAATCTACGGTGCGTGTACTTTGCACTTTAGCGAGATAACACATATTGCAGCGTAATTAATGCTGAATGATACTGCGAGCAGAACTGGTAACCGTATGACTATTCATCACGATGCGATGGAGTTCTCGTTATGTCATCGCTCGAAAGTCTTGTAAAATTAATGCACTCTCGCAATAAAGTTGGGCGGTACTACTATACAATCGTGTTCAACGGACCTGTATCGTGTGTTTGAGACATAGTTCCCACAGTTCTAATAATCGATGCAAAAGAGAATAAAAAATAAAAAAATATAAACGGTTTATATACATGTTTGGCTTGGGCGAGCGAGCATTCAATTATCGCTGCAAGCTTTCTTCACTTCATTGTGTTTATTTGCTATTCCGCACAGTTTCTGCCTTAAGTATATATATTTTTCATCATCAATCAAAAGCAATTTCACGCTGAAACTGTTGTAATAAGACCACTTTGTTGCACAAAAGATTCATATCCTTGGGACAATTACTAAAGAATGGTATGGAATAGTAAAGCTGATAAAAAATGAAGAGCCTGATAATGACAACATGGAATAGAAGTCAAAAAGAATTCCTTCAAACCATTTTAAATTAGTTCTTATGTTTTCTTTTTGTTTATACACTTTTCCACTTTTGTTCGTAAAATTGCTTGTTGTTGTTGTTGTTGTTGTTGTATAGTAGGAAGAGATTTGAAAGGAAAAAAAAAAAATACTTTCTGTTGCCAACGAAGTCATCGTACATATGTTTGCATGATGATCGGAATCAAATTTTTATCATTTTTTTTTTTTTTTTTTTGAGCAAAAGGTCATTAAACCGAAAGTTGTCGGATTTTTCGATTTAAAAAAAAAAAAAAGAAATAGAACAGTTATCGAATTCACTAAGAACACCTGCACAACATTTAGAGTAACGAAAGATATAAAAATGAATGAATGAATAAATAAATAAAAGAAAATGCTCTTTAACTAATGTGGCGTTCCTCGTAACTTATCAATGTTTACGACTACAGCGAAACAAGTCGAGCGCCAGCTTATTTGAATGTTTCATTCATAAAAACAAATACGTCATCAATGAATAACTAAGAAAATTAACGACACTAACCATTGCAGGCACTAAGAGGCAAAAGAAACGAAAAAAAATCTAAAGAAACCGTTTAACTTCTTACCGTCTTACCGTCTTACTCTTTGATAAACTCTAACGCAGGCGTAACTGTTAAACAATTCTGTCCATCAATGATATTAAGACATTTGTTCGGTAGATAGTAAATGCATGAACGTTTCTCGCATTATATCGGAATAAATTGAAATTTGAATTTCACAAAAAGAGAGAGTGAGAGAGAGAGAGAGAGAGAGAGAGTGAAAGAGAAAAATGATTCTTAGATTCATTGAGTATTAATCATATCCAGATTGATTGATCGATCGATCGATCGATCGATCGAGCCGTACCGTATATAATTGATTGTCAGTTACATCTCAATGTGTTACAAAAAGGATAATATAGTTAATGCGTGTCTTCGCCAGCGCCAGTTTTAACGGTGCATGATATAGGAGGAGGGCAAAACAACATTTTTCTTAACATTTTTTATTCAGGTGCAGTCTTCAATGTAAAAAATAAAATATTTATTTTCATTAGGGCAACACACGTAAATGCGCGCTCTTATCAAAAGTGTAAATAAGCAGAAAAGGGAAAAGGGAAAAGGGAAAAGGGAGAAGGGAGAAGAGAATATGTGAGAGACCGGTCAAACATAAAATATGCGTATTTTACCGAAATATAATTCTTATCCACTTAAAAGCAAATACATAATCAAACGCAAAAACACGCACATCTAAACATTCATTGATCTATGCATGCATGTGGCATATATGGGAAAGTATATATATATATATATATATATATATATATATATAAATATATAGATTTATATATGTATGCGTTTATTTGTTTCTATATATATATATATATATATACGTACGTGTACGAATGGATGTGCTTTGTGTAAAGGTTAACATAATAACTTATATGCATGTGTGTGCACACATTTATATCCACAAATATGTTATATGTACCAGTTTATTTGTCCATCTGCCTCCTTTTTTTAAGTATTGTGTTTGTGCCGAGTTTTATTTTATTTCAGTTGTTATTGTTGTTGTTGTTGTTTTTTTTTCTTTTTTTTCATTATTTTATATCAATTTTGTCTGTCTGCCTTTTTGTTTGTCTGTGCATGTGCGTTCATCTATCCATTCCCGCGCTTGTCTCATTCGCACACAATCCAAACAATAGCATTTTTCTTTGTTGCTTGCTTCTCAATTTGATATGAATTTTATGTTTATATATATATATATATATATATGTATGCATGCATGTATGTATGTATGTATGTATGCATTCAACTGATCGTTAATAACTATGTGTTTGTATGCCTGTATGTATGCATGATTGCTTCGCGTATTTTTTTAATTTTTTAGTTTTCCGTGAACATCTGCATGTTTTGTTTTGTTTTTTGTTTTTTTTTTGTTTTTTTTTTGTTTTTTTTTTGTTTTTTCTTCTTTTTATTTAGTCAGTATTACAATTTTTGTTGTTTTTCCGTTTGGTATCGTCTTTTATACATTGGGTTCAAGGAATTCGTGGAATATGTATATCGTGCACGCATACACGCAAATCTATATACATATATTTAATGTATATACATATATATGTATTTGTATATAGGAGAGAAGTTATAAGAGAGAAGAGACAACAGTAGCCCACAGTTAAGAAACTGTTAAAATATTTACTAAATATTGTCGTTGTTCTCATTGTTGTTGTTGCTGTTATTATTTTTACATCCTGTAAGTGATTTTTATATGATGGCTAAGCTTTGGTTTATTGATTTCATAAATTAATTTAATTAATTAAAAGAAACGAATAGCTTTACGTATCGCAACATGCGCTGATTTACGAGCCTTGCCTTTCTGTACTTTCCTAAGCATAGAATTCGGTGAACATTTT
Organism: Glossina austeni; assembly: GCA_000688735.1. NCBI lineage: Eukaryota > Metazoa > Arthropoda > Insecta > Diptera > Glossinidae > Glossina > Glossina austeni. The sequence continues at coordinate 3,175,192 of KK502410.1, read as the reverse complement.
CATTGGCTGACATAAGACTAAAAAATCATTTAAAATGGATTTCGATCTTATTTTCGCTTTCGCGTGTTACTCTTCAGCTATTATTATTGTTTTTACCGCTGCGACTGCTGCTGTCGTCGTCGTCGTTGCTGTTGTCGTTATCGTTGCTATTGCTGACAATCATAATTAATGTCACTTATTTAACAAATTACAAACGGAAATGCGGTAATATCCTCGTAAATGAAACTTAAAAAGTAAAAGAAAAAAGACAACGAAGAAAACACCAACAACAGCAACAAGAGCAACAATAAATTGTACGGGACATACGGACACATATATTGTAATCCAGTTTTTTGCATTTTATTCGGACAAACCGATCACACCTGATCGCAAGCAGTTGTAACACTTTTGTTTGCAATCAAGAAACCCGTTTTATAGACCGTTGTTGTTGTTGCTGTCGTCGTCGTCGTCGTCGTTTACTTAAAGAGGGGCTGGCTGGTTGGTTGGCTGGCTGGCTGGCTGGCTGGCTGACTAACTTTCTGGTTAGCAGCATTTTTATTCATACGTATGAATGTAGTTCGTCCATACGTATACATTAATAATGAACGCATGCATTTTATTTGGGTTACATGTGCATCCTTGGTAACGTCTTCACTGATGCCGTTCGGCGAAAGAAAACAACAATACAGAGAGGAAAAGCAAAAAAAAAAAAATAAAAAATAAACAACAGAAAGCAAAAAATTGTAAAATACTTGAACGACGCGTTGTAACTCTCGATGAGAAACATCTGTTGTCCATTGTCCAACAAAACAAACAGAATGTATGCGAACAGAACGGACGTAATCACAGCTGAAACACATACCTGCCTACTTACTATTCGTACGCACATATATTCACTGATTTTTTTTTCATTCATTCACATGTAAATTCACATACACATACAAATTATATGTTTAAAGTATTATGTAAGTGTGTCTACCATACATATATAGTCAGAAATTGCGATTGAGCAAAACTAAGTTAATTTTCATGTCATATATGCATCAGAGGTCTCAGAAATTGTGTGTACTCGATACCGATTGTCGAACCTCGATCTATCAGCGTTTTGCAAATCCTTTTACGATCGATCGTTTGACCATTGAAATGGAAAGTTGAAATTCGTCTCTTATGCTCTTTGCTTGCTATGTGTGTGTGCGTAAATGAATCAACTCCGCCCACTGATGAGGCTACAATCTTAATAATACATATTATGTTGAACGCATGAAACGTCTCCGGTTTCAATTTTCAGTTTTCAGTTTTCACATTTGACATTTCACATAACCTGTCGTTATGACATATATCTGTCGTTTATTAAAACCTAATGACAATAAACTTATTAAGCGTATCCCGTAATCTATCTAAGAATTTTTAATGAGACGCTAGCGTGCCTTTGCCATTAAGAGCATTGTTAAGGGCTACGGACGAATAATAGTTATGTAGAATCTAAGGTTTATGTGTCTCTTACCTTCTTTTCGGTAAGTTTTTCGCAGCGACGTTGTTTGCAGATTTGATGGGATTTGTCGTTGCGACAGGGAGCACATTCGCCACAATTGTCTTTGCGCTGGCAGCCGATGCATTCGCCACAACGTTTACGTTTCTTTTTGGACTGAAATAGGACAGATGTAGAATTCATAGAAGTCTATGAGAAGGCGTTGTGAAAATTATATTTCTTTTTGGCGTAAATAAGATGTGGATTGAAATCATCGCTCACCTGTTTTTCGCCTGCACTTTCGTTTCCATCGCCAACGTTCATGCTGCCGATGGGACTCTTAAAGTTAGCGGTACTAGATACGGCATCAACCTGACCTGGATTGCTAGGATCCAAATCCATGGCACTGGACTCAGATTCAGCATTAGATTCGAGTGAATGAGCTCGATTTTTCCGTCGCTCCTTCTTTCTTGCGTCTACTCTGGCTACCGGGGAATTGAGGACCTTTTCTGGCTTAATGGATGTTGTGGATGGCGTAGGAGTATGCGGTTGTGTAGTATGTGGAGTATGAGATCCGGTACTACTCGCATTTGTGTGCGTTGAGTGCGGTGTATGATAACCGGCACCAGTTCCAGTTCCATTTGATATATCCATTAATGACGAACTGCTAGCTCCGTCATAAGATGGAGTAGGAGTATGCATACCGAGCGGTGTGGTTACTGTATTTGGGGTGTTTGAAGTGGGGGCACTCAGCTGTGAAGCGTTTGAATTTGTATTGAGATCAAATGCTGATATCGTGACGTCTTTTTTACCGATTGACGAAGAACCTGAGCCCGTTGGTGTTATTGCAGACGGTACAGCCAAAGCAGCAGGCGTTGTAGACGCATACGACGGTGTTAGTGGTTGATAGAGGAGCGGATCTCCATATCCAGTCGTAGTTATGGTGCTATTAGGCAGTGTCGTGCTGACAATGTCGCGAGCCTGCAAAGCCGCCGGCATTAATGGGTACGGTGTTCTATGATGTGCAGCTGCTGCTCCCAAGGGATGCGAATGGAAAGCATTGTGAGGCATTGGTGCACCCAAGGTAGCAAAACCACTTGATGGCGGAGTTATACTCGTTTGCAAGCCTGTCAGTTGTGTAAGTGGTGAGCCCATGCTGACCATACCAGGTGAACTCACTGACATACTTGCAGGAGACATGGCCACCGTTTGCAGTGATGACATAGCTGACGTTAACCCGGCTGTGGCTGTGGCCGAAGAGATGGACGAGCCCGTCGGCATGGGCGTACCGTCCGCCATCAACTGTTCAGTGTAGCCATGAAATTGACTTTGAAATGAAGGCAATTTTGAGAAGGGCTCAAAACCGCTCTTTGGCGTAGAATTGGAATTGTTGGAGTTACTATTATCTTTAGACTCCATTTCCCAAGGACGTGTGTAGCTATTGGAACTATTGGATTGGCAAGTTACTGAATCGCTTGTGTTGCTTGTTGCAGCATTTTCCGGATTGTTTGTGGTACTGCTACCACTTTGTTGCTGAGTATCAATCGCGGAACTGGCACCGTTGGCATTACGGGAGGTGGCATTATTATTATTAGTCGTACTAGTGCTAGTAGGTGTGGCTGACTGCAGCGGTTGCTGTTGCTGTTGCTGCTGTTGTTGCTGTATATGAGAAAGTGGTTGCCGGGCATAATAATCCCAATGCTGCTGTTGCTGCTGCTGCTGCTGTTGTTGTTGTTGTTGTTGTTGTTGTTGTTGTTGCTGATGTTGTTGTTGATTTTCCAATTGCTGGTGGGCATACAACTGATCGAGCTGATGCTGTTGCTGATGTTGATAATGCTGCTCTTGTTGTTGCTGTTGATGTTGATGGGATAATTGTTGCTGATTAATTAATATTGATTGCTGATTAGTGGTGTGGTAGGCGTGCGTATAATGATGACTCAAACTGCTCAGATGCTGCAAATGTCTATTATGCAGATAATTATTATTCGACGAATGCAGTTGATTAGCTTCGGCAGCCGATATGATTTGTTGCTGCTGCTGCTGTTGTTGTTGTTGTTGCTGCTGCTGCTGCTGTTGCTGCTGCTGTTGCTGCTGCTGTTGCTGCTGCTGTTGCTGCTGCTGTTGCTGATGGTGATGATGATTTAGAGTTTGTTGCAAATTATTTGCAGACGTTTCTTGTGTACCGCTGCTGGATTGAGCCGCTATTGAAGACGCCATTTAAAGTTCTACGCTCTTGCATGGCTCTCGAATGTTGGAGTGCCGCACAAAAGATAAGCGGAAGATCACGCTGCTGGCAAAGTGTTTCGTTTCTACTCACTCTTCTAGAAATTCTATTGTTTACTGTCTATTGATACTGGAATCGAATTTTAATTTGTTTACGTTTTGTTGTTGTTGCTTCTTGGAAATTAGCGTTTGCTGTTCGTTTGCTTTTTGCTTGTTATTGGCGTTGTTGTTCATTTAAATTTGTACATTAACTTTTGTGCTTTAGTTTTATTTGACGAAATAAAAGTTGACTTTAATATTAATTTGTATTGTAATAGAAAAAAAAATTTTGTACACTTGTTTTAACACTTTTGAGGTAGTTTTTCAACTAAATTTTCGTGCGTGTTTTCTTCCTTTCTTTTGCTATCATTTTCATAAATGCCATTAGAAATTGTTCCAAAAATTTTTATTTTCCATTTGCAATTTTTTTTTTTTTTTTTTTTACTTTTCACTACGTTTTTTGTCACACTATGTCTGTAATGATTTTTTTATTATTATTATTATTATTGTTGTTGTTGTTGTTGTTGCAGTATTTTATTAAGAAATTCAGCGATTACTTATTAAATAATTGCAATTATTTTTACTAGTATTTAATGCGTTTCGTTTCTGTGTGTGTGTGTTTTGTATGCAAACAGTTTCAGTTAAATGAATTTTCTATTTCGGTTGTGTTTTTCCTTTTTTTATTTTTATTTTTATTTTTATTTTTATTTTTTGGCTTTAAATATACGAAGTTTAGCTAATTTTACATTATATGCTGATTAAATATGCAGTAAAAAATGTCTTTCAGTGTATACTGTGCAAATTTAACACTAACAATGGTTAAAAAGGTTTTGGTTTTCGGCTTTTTGTCTTTAGTTTTTTTTTTTCTTTTTTGTCAATTAATTCATTATCGCTACGGTTATGTGAATATTTGTTATATTTGTTATTTTAAAGAGTTTTTAATAAAAAATTTTGTACTTTAACTTTTTGTTGTTTATGAAGAATAAAAAAATGTTGTTTTTGTTTTGCTTTATTAAAAAAGATTTGTATGTATTGGAAAATTTGTGGTTTGGATATTCAAAAAAATTTGTAACGTTTTCTTTTTTTCTAAAAATTTGTGAAGAGTTTTGTTTTATTTATTAATTAATTATTTGTATTATTATTTAATTATAATTTTTGTAAGTTTGTCAGACTTTTTTCAATTTTTTTGCTTTTTTTCAATAGATTTGTTTTGGCTTTATACTTTACATTTTTCGTTTCCTATGTATTGGTTTGTAATCATATTTTTTATTTATTTTTTTTTTTTTTAAATTAAATTTCTTAGGAAATTTTGTACTTTGTGTTCTTACGTTTTCTGGTTGTTTTTGTGTTTAATTTTTCGTTTTTTTTTTTTTTTTTTTTTTATTTGTTTTTGTTTCCTGTTATTATTTGTTTAATTATTGTTGGTTTATGTAAAAATTAATATATATATGTAATAAAATGTAAAATTTGAACATGTCTCGTTTTGGATTTTAATTAATTTTTATTTTATTGCTTGTTTATGCAGCAACGAGCCTCTTCGAATCGTAACGATTCGAATTGAATCGAACTGAATGGAATCAATTTTTAAAACTTCTTTTTTTTTTTTATATTAATTATTTGCTTCCGTTTGTTTGTTTGTTTTGCTTTTACTTTCTTACGTAATTACTATTTGCATTTTTTTAAAATTTTTTATCAATTCTTTTATTTATTTATTTATTTTAAAACTATTTCTCTACATCATTTTAATCATATGCTTACACACATATATGAAGATATTTATTTATATATTTCTATATATATATATATATATGAATATATATATATATATATATAAATATAAATAAGTATATATGTATATATGTATATATACATATACATGTATGTATAAAGAAGTTTTTTTGGTGAATTTTTTTTAGAAAAATTTTGATTTATTTAAAAAATTTTTAATATTTCGTTACGAGCAGCTTTGCTTTTATCCTTGCCGCCGATCTATCTGGAATATAATAAAGGCAAACAAAAAATGAGTTACTAATAAGAAATAGTTCAAAAATCCCGAAAACTAAGTATAAATAGCTGAACATTTTGATATTTTATAACCCATTGACTTTCGAAGGAATGAGTTGCTTAATCCTTCGAAAGCAACTCTTAATTATTCTTTATTTATCATTGTAATGTTTTTTTTTATCTATTTATTTTAATTACGATTAAAAATTACAATACCTTCATACGAACAGAAGTGAATACTGAAGGGAGGGACGTTTCCCATTCTCTTCATTCTCTCTCTCTCTCTCCATATTGTTCTCTTTCACCCTCTCTCTATCTCTCTCTTACTCTCTATTTTTATATCCCTTTGTCTATTTCTTTTTTCACGCACACATATAGGGCTACAGTCGTACATCAACCACCAGGCGATATTCCAGATTTGTAATAAGCCTCAGGGATCCTACAGACTACATACATGTTTGACAAGGACAAGTTTTTAAATCGTTTTAGTCATATCTATCTATCTGTCCGACCGTTCCGTCCGACCATTATTGAGAAAAAAGTCATAACCTTGCCACATATATCTTCAGTTGATGGCTATAAGTTGCCAACAATTTGGGGGCATGGCAATCATTAACGTAAAATTTAAAGCAAATATATTTCAGTCGCGATAAAAATTTTAGCGGAAAACGAGGCGAGTGAGATGTTGTCGATCTAATCTCGTCATATTAACTTAAAATTTGGCAAAACTATTGGAAATGCTGGCGTGCAGATTGATATTGAGAGCAAATAGCTTCGGTTACAGTACAACAATTCTCTTTCCAAGGGAAACAATTTTGGGGTTTTTAAGATACAGGTGCTGATTACACAGCAGCTATCCATTGTCGAATCTATATATATAACATACATATGTATATATATATAAATATATATAAATTATTAGGGTAGATAGCGAAACCGGTTTAGCCATGTCTATCTGTATGTCCGCCTATTGATATCATGATTACGGAGGCTTCTTGGCGTATCTTCTTCGCTGAGAAAAGAATATTTGATTTCAAATTTATGCTTCTTCACCCATCTCGACGTCTACATTAATTATTTGGTAAGTTGTTCCAAGAAAGCGATTTTTAGATTGTGTCGTTAAAAATTTCAAAATTTTCTTCTTCTTAATAAAGTCATCGTGTTAAGTTTGTAACTCTGTTCGATTAGAAGAAGGTCCGCAAGCTCGTTAATAACAAAACGCCGGTTTATAAATAGAGCGGAGTAGGGAAATATGTGTATTTTTTTTATATACTTAGAAATGTCTGCCTAGTTTATAACGTGACGAAATTAATCGATCTTCGTTCAATATTATCAGACAGTATCAGACAGTATGGTATGCTTTCGTGTAGGTAAGTGCATGTAGATAGAAGCTATTGCTGGATATTAAAAAAAAAAATAAATAAATAAATAAATAAAATGTTCTTGATTATTAGCAACGGCAGACATGTCAGTGAGCAGTATAGGACCATTTTCTTGATTGAAGTGAAGAAGATTAAGCATCATGTGCTAGCCTTTCGCCTTAATTTTCATGCGAATTTAAGTATTCACAATACAGACGGTAGACTGGTGGACAACCAGATGTTAATGTGCAACTAAATCAATCACATTCTTATGCTGGCCAAGAGTAGGAAGCTCTTCGAGGCGTATCACTTGATGTTATTCCGGGAATTTTGAAATTAGCTTATGCTTACAACAACATTTTCCGCATTTATATTACTCATACGCATCGTTATGTGTACGCATTTGTTGTACAGATAGCAACAGACAGTCGGACTGTTCACTTACATTCTTTTTGTATTAAAATTTATATTAATTTATATAAAGCAATATTGATATGATTGATTAGAACAGACCCTCAAGAAAATATATATGATATGACGATCCTGTTAAGTTACATTTCTTTACGCACTCACAATGAGTATTTAGTGAGAGGTGTTTATATTAAACAAAAAAAAAAAAAAAAAAAAAAAAAAAAAAAAAAAAAAAAAAAAAAAAAAAAAAAAAAAAACAGCCAAACATTGAATAAACATCCTTTAAGTAATCCTCAATCGAAGTCGTTTATCAAATTTTCAAAGATATTGTCCGCTTGCCACTCATTTAACGATACTGCGAAATGGAAGCGTATCATTGCTGGCTGACTGGTAACGAAAAGTGAAATAGGAGGACGCGAACACAAAATACACCAACATATGCATATATATATATATTTGCTTGCATACGGTCATGTACTTATATAAGTATAAGTATTTGAACCAACTCTCTGTTCACTTTTGTACTTTATGTTCGCATAACATTTATTTTTTGATTTTTTTTGTTTTTTTTTTTTTTTTGTTTTTCACAAAGTGCATGTGCTTGGTGACCTAATTTGTGAGCAACAACGATAAGAAAAAAAAAAAAAAAAAAAAAGGGAAAAAGGGAAAAAAATTAACCCTCATATTTTGTTGCATTCATAATTACGAACATGTAAAAATACTTTTGAACTTTCTTTTTCGGAAGTATATTAATTCATGGAAGCGTGTGAGGTACTAAGCAATTAATTCATGCTTTTTTTTTTTTTCTTTTTATATATATATATAATAAATTATTTGCGCATATAGAGCATTCTAACAAATAAGAGATATTTACTAAAATTTCCAAGAGGTTTTTCGCTATAACAGACCAATGGATAAATTACGCTAACTATCGTCTCTTATCAACCGCATGGTACGGAGCAAAGTTATTTCGGCAATATTTTTAACGTATTCAAAGTACACCACGTGGAAACTTAAACGGAATTGTTTACCATTTTAATTATGATTTTTTTTTTGGTTTTTGATTTTTTTTGTATTTATGTACATATAAAATTTTATTTATTATACATATGCAAGAAAGCTCCACATATATTATATTCATTGCTTTATGCACGTAAAGAAACGCTTTGATGTATGCCACATATATTTTCGAGCTCTTTTCAATAACTGAAATAACTGTTTTTTCCCTCTTTTTGTTTTTTTTTTCCGAAGCAAAAGCAGGTGCAATCCTTGTTGTCATGCTATTTCTCGCCGCGCTGACAAGGGTCATTGTACACAAGTACATGTATACACATCGAGAAGAAGAATTTTATCATTTAGAGAAATCTCAACGCAAAACAAGATTTATATGAAATGTCAGGAAAAAGTGTTCATCGCTGTGAAATGGTTGAATACCAATAAACCCTTTTTGCAATTAATTGGCGAGGATCTCAAAACGCCACTTAGATAATGCTTGCTTGTAATTTTTTCTCATTTCAAATACGACATCTGATCTGCGCACCAGTTGTTACCGAGGTGATAGTTAGCTGAGTAACTTACAAAAAAAAAAAAATGTTTGTATTGGTTTAGAGATTTGAGCGCAGGCAAAAAAAGAATATTTCTCTGGAAGGTGAAGGCGCGTTAACCATTCCCCTCCCTCCCCCCTCCCCCTATTCATCTTACTCACGAGTAAGGGGAAAATGAATTTAAGACGCATATGCGACACCAATCTTTGAAGTAATGCGCTTGAATTTTGGGAATTCATTTCAGTCATGAAAACTCATTTGATGGCCGATAATATTTTAAATAAAATTTACAAAAGGATGCAAAAATCTTTTGTTAACATAATCTCTTCAATTTTCGAAATAACACAATATTACGATTTATTCAGTAAAAATTTGTTGAAGTTCATAAATATCTGAATCATCTCTTGACGGCAGAAAACTGCAAATTCTTTCCTTCCCCAAAACTATAGTTTGACAGTCTAATTGTAGAACTCTGAATCGGAATATGAATTTGCCTCACGATAACTCTCAATCAGTTATAATTAAATCTTTCGCCTCTTTAACTATTCTGATAAGCAAACAATCGAAAGTTGTACGAAAATATTCGAATTAGTTCTCGTAGTCTTCGTATGACAAGAACGACGACACAGAACTGTAATGAATGAAAAAATTGTTGTGGGTATTTATTATAAGTAATTGAATTCCTAATCTAGTTTCCTCAGTTATATATTTTAATCCACGCACGGTACGGCTTTGACGTAACGGTTCAACAAGACTGCACAAAATATCGAACAGCTGGAGCAGAGAAATCGTGTTGCTCGTAAAAATAATTTAATACGATCTTTATTAACTATTCGGTTATTCGAATGTTCAAAACGCGGATAATGATTATTAGTTCGCCGTTCAGTAAACATATACAGTCTTCGGAAGATTTACTATTCATTTGATTCGCTTAATTCACTTTTATACGTATCAAGCAACGCCCTAAGGTACATAGTTTTGAGTTCACTTCTTAAGAGCAACGTTCGTCATACATAAAACATAAAACGTTCTCGATAGTTTGACAAGTTTCAAGAAAGGTATAATGAAGTTATTCGTTACTGTTCTTCACCCGTTATTTCTGCATAATTCGTAACATGATGTTGCCTGAAACCTCACAAGGATAACGAAACAAACGAAACGCTCTGCACCTGTGCAATTTGTGTTTTTTTTCTCTCTTTTTTCTTTTTTTTTTCGTTTTGTATTTTAATTTAATTTAAAATAATATCATTTCTGACTGGCTTCGCAAACAAAAATAACTTTGCAAGAATGCAAATATGTACCCATACATTTTTATTCATGCATGCATGCATATATGTATGTGAGTTTGCTAAGTTTTGCAAATGAGGTCCTATAGCACCATACGATTATTTAGTTGGTCACGAATGCAAATGCTTGGCAAAAATATAATTTTTTTTTTTTTTTTTTGTTCTTTGTTCCTCTTTGTAATCTTATAAGTTTTCATTCATTCATATTACGATAAAAGGCATTAAAAAGGCACGGATATGACGATATCATTTACTAAGTATTATGCCTTTAAGTACATAATTATTCGAGTTAATGTAAAAATGTATTCATTTACCAAAGAACATAAGGAAAAATAATTTCTGATTTAATTTTCATTAGTATGTCGACATGGTTTCCGGTTATCGAGTGTTGCGATATTAGCCATCGTACACGCACATATTCTAAGGGTATATATAATAGTATATATAATAATTTTATTTTTCATCATAATTTCGCCAGCATTACATATATATATATATATACAATAACCTTGCTATCGGAACTATAAGTTTCCGCTTATAAAAATATTTTTTGTTTGAGCCGTCAATTTGTTTAAAGTGAATTTTAATAAAAAATTTCTACAAAGTTTCACAGACATAAACCTAAGCTTTAGAATCTTTTCATTTCAACGCAAATTCTCTAAAGAGAATTTTTCATTTTCATATAAGCTATTCAATTGGTCTCAAGTGGAGATTTTTTCAAAATATCCTAAATATCTAATGAAATCCAATTCAAATAGAACTGATGAAGGGCAGGGAAGGTTTTGTGTAACAAATTACGGGAGTCGTCTCCAACAGAAGCAAAGATGAGATTATAATTCCATAACTAGCTCCTATACATTATTTATACACGAATATATATATATTTACGATTTTTGATTACAAGATAGAGCGATAAAGTGAAAATTCATATTTACATCATCACGTATGGGATAGTGATGTTCGGAAAATTAATTAAGAACAACAACATATCAGTTAATGAGTTCGCAGGATGAGATAAAGCTGTAGAATGATTTTTGACGGATCCATACGGAAATGTGGCAAAATTTCGTGACATATATATGTGTAGATACACCAGTTGACTTATTTATGTATGTATGTATGTTGACGCTTATTGCCGGTGCATTCGTTCGAGTTAATTGATTTTCGAACTCAATACAATGATCTTATTAAAAATGAATACAAATGCTATTACATTAGGGGACCGTGATATAGAAACAACGTTTAGCCGGACTCGTGGGCCCATATATCTGATATTTATACCAAAACTAATAAGAGTGATCACCTCTTTGTGGTCGTAGGTATTGTGCGTGTTCAGTCGGTAGAAGCATAACATTTACCTATTGGGTACACACACACACACACACACACACACTGCAATGCACTGCCGTCCCTTTCCTATTTCTTCTCTTTTCATCACTTCTTTTTAGAGGATATCCTCTAAGTAATTAATTACATCGAACGAAAACATCGATTCCGTTATTCGCGATCGTCATTAATCGCCATTAATGCATACGCGCTATGCGCTCTCTTCGATGCATATTTTTATGCGATATAAATATTGGGGCAAATTTATCCTAATATAGTCGACAAGAAAATATCTAAAAAACACTTTCACTATCTTTATTATTATCAATCATGCAAATTGCAGCAAAACAATAATATTTTCAACTTTATTGAATGCGTTTTTGTGAAATCCCAGAAATATCTATGTTTGAAATGTTAAGTTTATCTTATTCGCAAGTCGTTCATACAACGCGCTATCAAATTACTAACAAGATTATTAATAATCCTTAAGCTTCTTATGAATCAATCTTAGCATTGCATGATCAATTCTCTTAATACTTACTTCTTGACTTCTTCAACGTGACATATAAAGATATTGTAAATGTTAAATAACATCATAACAACATTACATACTATAGATATGATTAAAGAGGCATGAGCTCACAAGATTGTCTACCTTTGCCGTTAGCATTTCACTAGAATTATTCAAATTCATGTCAAATACCATGTACGTACGTCTGTCTGGTCAAGTCAAGAAATGCCAAAAATGTTTTAAGCCAGCTCTCGAACCATTTCACCAATAGTGTCTGAACAGGGGTGTACGAGCGAACGAACTGCAGCGTTCATGTTCAAATTAATGAAACGAAATGTGTGTGAAATATTATATTTAGAGCCCGCATTTGCAAGACTACAATAACGGACGGCAGACATTTAATTGACATCGTTCATTAGAGCCAGCATTAAATTTAATTTCACTTTAAATCGAATTATATAACGAATTGAGTATGTTATAGTCGAGCGTAGTAGACTATCAGGACATATACAAAGATTTCATTTTTACAAAATTTCCTCTTCCTCTTCAGTCTTGTAGTTGAAGTTATAATATCTGCCCAATTTAATCTGATTTCTATAGCGTGCTTGCTCAGGGCAAAATCTATTGGTATTAAACAAAATATCGCAAAAACGTCAACCGATAAATTGAACATAAAAATTAAAGGAGCATCTTCACCGACAGACAAACGAACACACACATTTTCACTTTTTTTGAATTAATTGATCAATTAAAAGGTGGAACTATGTCAAGTCGTTATGCGTGCTGCATGCTCTATACTTGATTGTCATATAAGCGGTATACGATATAAGATATTCGCAAAGAGTGCCGTCGAATGCTCTTCATTTGAAATTTGAATACGTTAAGATCGTAAAAGACCTCTGCCCCCGATTTGAATTCTACCTTATGTTGCTACGGACAGTATTGTGGATGTGATTTGGCGAAGCCTTTTGAGCCGGATTACAAGAGTTTTTTCAGGCCACAATTTGCACGAACGAAGTCTTGTAGTGTAAATCGAAGGACGCGAAAATGTCATATAATTGTACAAAAATGCGCATTAGGATTATGTAGGTGAAAATGTGTGCGTGATGAAATTGCAAAAAAAAAAAAAAATCATTTTTGCTCACAAACAGAATACGCAGCGACATAAACAAAAGCTAAAAAATACGTTCAACGAAAAACCATAACTATATACGAACGACGTGTCGTTTGTCAGATGTTAGGTATTGTTTACCACCGACTGTTCAGATGGTAGTTCTGCAGCGAACGTGAACGTGAACGTGAACGTGAACGTGAACGCGGTGGTGGCAGCGGTACTCGCGTAGTTACGACGACGATACCATTTTGTTTTTCAAACGCATATAAGACAATAGCGTGCGTGTATGTGTGTGTATATCTGTGTTCTTAATGCATAATGTTAGAGAATTTTTTTTTTTTTTGTTTTTTTGTTTAACTATTGCCAACTATCCAACAAGCTTATGGTGGTTCAAGTGCAATAAGAAGCATATACCCGAACATGATATATGCGTATTTACGGATATATATATTCATGTGTATATTTTATGTATTGTATAATATATAAATAAACATGTACACGTATGTCTTTATACTCGTTTACATTTGTATTATATTTTGTTGGTGCAGTTGAGAGTTGGTTTAATATTACCAAAGAACCGAAGGAGTTTTGCGTAAAAACTTTGTCATTGGCGTCAGCTGCAGTTCAATGTAGCGACGGAGCATTACAACAGTTGAACGTGAATGCCTATGAGTGAAAGTCAGATAACGTTTTCAGGATATTTTTACAATATATATACATGTTATGTTTTAATATAATATACCAGAGTGATCGGATAAGTATTTGCGCTAAGGGAAAAAACACGTTTTCTACTTTATTTATTTATTTATTTTTTTCTACTTTTATGATGCGTTTACTCGATGCACTTACTGGATTAACATTTTCATATTTGCGAGCGTATGCGAGCATACGATTCTTCAACCTTCCTTTATGTAGATCTCGTTATCGTTAAGAATTTTTATTTATTTATTTATTTATTTTTTTTTTTTTTTTGAAGACATCATATCTAGCTTATGGGGCATTTAGCCTATGATCGCTTGCTTGCTTATTTTAAAAAATAAGTAGAAATTTTTTTGTGCTCTGCACGTGAAGGAAGCGATTAATTTTTTTACGACAAGATGAGGTTTTTTCACGATGAAGAATCTCTTATCGCGGAAATCGACGATTGCATCCGTACGTACGTTGTAAGTAAAACGATCAATTGCGATTTTGCACGGAACATGGAACATGGAGCTTCGCTTAGCAAAATGCCTTTTCCCATTATTTGTCTCTTCAAAAGAAACGAAATCCAAATGAAAACCCTTTCAGTTGACTAGGAATTGTTGGCTCCATGGGACTTTTCTTGGGAATTATTTTGAAATGACAGCACTTGTCAATTGAATTTGACGACCCGTATTTTCCCTAATGATGACATGATATTAAACTAATACATTTGCAAATGATGTGCTAATAAACTCGTGCATTAGTCTGGCGAATCGAAAGAGAAGGAAGAAGGAAGAACTAGTTGTGGTTTCTTTTATTGCTTTTCGACAACTGTGAAGTAGTTGTTAATTAAGTTGCCTTAATTTTATATATTAATAAGAAGACTTTTCTTTCTAGAGATCGCATTAAACACAACAAATCGAACAGTTTTAGTGTTACTTTTGTGTGTGTTACCAATGGGTGGTAGGCAGAGGTGTTGTTTTAATTTGCAAATATTTAACTTTTTCAAGTGCACCGGATATGTTTTTAGGATTTTCAAAATATTCTCGCTTTTATTAAAGAAAAACATTAAAGTTAAAATACTCGAAGGTGTCTTTTCTATAGGCGAGAGAAAGCGTTGAATGCATAAAAAACATTTATTTGAAGCCTATGCGCATACAAATGAATGAGGCATGCATCGCGTTAATGCATAACAGCGTTACCCACTTTACAAAATTGGGTATTTAATGTCAAACAGAGATCTAGTACGAAGCACTGTAATAAAAGCTGCAACCATGGACTCATATTTCCTTTATGTAAACACGAGTTTCCATATATTCTCTCAATTCAATCCATCATCTAAACTGCATATATGTCAATAAAGTGAGAGAGAACGAGAAGAGGAAAGATGGAAAGAAGAAGAGAGGGAAAGAGAACGAAATAGGGATGCATTAAAAAAGAAAAGAGAAAAAAAGGAAAAAAGGAAAAACAAACACAATGTGTTTGCATATGCAACTCGATGCAATGGCATTAAAGGGAATTAAATGAATAAATGAGTGAGTGAGTGACTGACTGAGTGAGTGAGTGTGTGAGTGAGTGAGTGAGTGAGTGAGGGAGTGAATTAGCGAGCGAGTGAGTGTATCGAATGACTTACTGTCAGTAAAATTTTTTTTTTGTGCGTATGTGTACGTTTACATGCACAGCTATGCAGGAATCCTTATGACAACAAATATAACAACAACATTACTGACACGATGCACCACTCACATAATTCTTTCGCTTGCGTATGTGTGCGTTTAACCGTTCGTTCATTCGTTTATTCGTGCATTTATGCTGCTACTGGCACAGAAGCATTAAACAACATATAAACCCATTAAAAAGGTGAACACGTACATACATACGTAAATGCATGCATGCAATATTTTTTATGTGTATTGCATGTGTTGTGCATATATAACGCTGACATATATACATACATACAATATATTTATATAAGAACTTATTCATTCAATGTATTTGTTGGTGCATTATCTTGTTGCTGTTAGCTGTTGGCGTATTTAAGTTGTGCTTATAAAAGACAAAAAATACATACATAAATAAATAAATAAATAAATAAAGAATAAAAAATGAAGGGTTAATACACGCTCGAGTAGCAGTGTTCGCATAATGCAGCTCATGCACTATCTATCTATGTTCCCGATCCTGGACATCGATTATTATACACATTATTGCGTTTACCATTTAACCCGATCACGTTAATACGTACGTACGTACATAGCGTTGTTAAGACGATTAGTTTTATTAATTACTTGAAATAACTACTTAGTCAACAACTGATTTTCGCATTTGCATCTAAATCAACCTCATGGGTGTAAAAGTTTCGGCGCCGATTAATATGCTTTTTCTTTGGTATGTGCATATGTGTGTTATAATGTATATAATAATAAGGAGCATTACTAAAAAAACGCGAAGTCATTTATGTATGGCTTATGGTTATCATACATAACAGTAGGACACATCTAAAGTACTTAAGCTTCATGACGTAGACGTAGTGTTTATTGTTCTTTCTATTATAATGCATTTCTCATTAAATCGATTTTTTTGACTTCTAACTCAGAATTTCGGATAATAAACTTAAATCCTTTTATGATGTCACGTTTTCATTTTCATTTTGATTTTCATTTTCATTTCATGAGCATAGTGAACATACATGCACATGAATTTTGATTTCGTATGCGTAAGATTTCGTAACATATTATGGCATTTATAACAGAGTAGATAAAACTGAGACTACTTCTTGGGCGTTTCGGCTTACGACTGTCACAAACCGCAGCTCATTCAAAATGTAATTCATAACGTTTTATATAATAATAGGGCATATAAAAAATCTTTGCGGTTTCGAGCCCCTTCTTGCAACCTACTCTTCTCAATTGAATACAAACTGTCAAGTGATTGGTGTCTAGTCGGCCGGTCTTACTCCACCAGTTGCACAATTTCATCGACTTTTGCTTTCCAGCGTGAGATGCGTCTTTGACATCGAAATTTCTGGAACGAAATCGAGCAACCCACCCCATTGCTGCATTCTCACCGAACACTTTACAAATTTATCGACATATTTTTTCGACATGTTTTCCAATTTTAATAGTAAATAAGCACCACTCAGCGTATTTCTTCAGATATTTCATCCACTTTCAAATTAATATAACTTTTTACATGAGCATAGAATTAGAAAACTATCTGCACAAAAAATGTAACACATGTTCGTTTAAGGCAATGAGGTGAGTGGTGCCCGATATATAGGCATTAACATCAAGACTTTTTATAAGACTTTTTATAAATGCATGCGTATACATTTGTGTGTGTGGGTGTGTAATTGTATGCATCAGTAAAGGAGAGAATGCTGTGAATTGATTGTTTGATCTATTTATGAACAAAGCACTAACGCTAATTCTCCACGTCCCACACATACATCATATTTGCAAATTAAGAAAAGGCTCATTGGACAACAGTTATGGGGCTGTGTAAACGCGTGTATTTCTTGCTCACGGACAAACAATACGATAAAAGCGTAAAATGCAAACAATTAAAAGCCAGTTGACTAGGCTCGGAATTCCACATTCCACATTCCACATTCCACGTTCCACATTCGCTTCTAACGGATTTTTAACCACCTACCTCACGCGATGCAAAGCGACGCATACGTGCAGTCAATTTTCAATACTTGAGGTTTTGCGTACGGCTAAGCTCAACTGTTTTTGTATCTGTCTTGTGGATTATTCCTGTAAAGCAGTGTGTTAAGTGTTCATTAAAATCTTAAATCATTTTATTTCTTCAAATAACATCGAGACAAATTCATGTGAAGCATCCTTCGTTTAGGCCTCTTGATGTCCATTGATGTCCGGAACACCATTCAGATGATTCGATAGATACCAAAGCAAATTATACTTTTCCGCTACAATCCATTTCGAAAATGAATAAAGCAACAGATTTAATTTTCCGGGATCTGCACCAAGTGCTTTATGTAAAACTACAGTATCTCACGTTGTAATGGACATGTGAGGTGAAAATTGTTACTCAAATTTCTTTTTGTATATTACGTTTGCAGTACAGTAGATGGACATGTGGTAGACCCACCCTTTTTGTACTAATCGATGCAGAATCACTTTGTCGATCTCTTTATGAATCGATCTATCACAATTCCGAATCACTTTCTGAATTGATCTACAATTGTTTGTTTGTCCGTCCGTCTGATGTCTGTCCATTTATTTTTTATGCTCAGCTTACACAATTCTTGGAGTACTTGCTATGTAACGCCTTATTTTGAAAAGTCGTTATATGCACACCTGTATTAAGCGAAGTGTTTGAGGATATTTGTAAGAGCGGGCCCCAATACCCAACATAATGGTTTAACTCGTCGTGGTTTTGCACGATTTGTTTGTAAATATTTTGATCTTTGCCAGGCTTTCTCGGTCCAATATCGAAACTATCCTTTCGCTTATCGAAACTTTAATACTGAAAGTGATAAACATTTTTTGATTGTTTACTGCGTTATAGATGGAATGTTGTATGCGTCATAGATAGAACAATCGTGCGCTAAACATTTTTGTGACATAATGATAAACGACTGATCAACATTTTGCATATTTGCTAGCTTCAAATGTCGCTCACGAAACGCCTGCGTGTTACAGTAGAATGTACAAAGCTCGATACTTTGTAGACACCGATACATATAATATAAGAATATTGCAAATATAAGTTAAGCTCTATGAGCATGACATTTAAATAATCAAAAAAGAAAACAAAAAACAAGTGATTTTCAGGAAATGAAAAACAAGCTTAGAACGCATTCTATCCGAACACAAACTGAAAGTTCACCAAACACTTTTTTTTTGGGTTTACAAATCTTTAAGCACAAGAAGCCATTTAATATCTTCGAAAGATTACGGTTTGAAAGGAAATTTCATTTCAACAATTAATTTCACTTAATTTATGTAATAAATGAAAATAACAAAAATATTTTATGCGCTTTGCAAACATATTGTTACGAAATTCGCTTTTCTCGCTTTTTTACGGTCCGTATCGCTAGATCGTGAATATTATTTTGAAGAGAAAAGTTTTCACTTCAAGTTTCTTTAGTGTAGTGTAGTAAAATTATTTATATATTACTTTGGCAATAAATACTCTCGACTCCTCAACCCTAATATTCTTTTTCGACTCAAATGTTCTTCTCTTACTATTACTTAAGTTCATGGCTTAATGGAATGAACTGGACTTGGGATTTCCGTAACAATATTTTTTATATATTTTTTGATCATCATTTTATGGTGCGGTCCTATCACGCGTAGCTTACGTTGCATGCGTTTTAAATCATGCTTTTGTACAATACGCCAGCGCTACGTAGGAATGTATGTGCATATGGATCGTAGATTTTTGTCGATTGAGGGCAAATGTTTCATGACATTTATATATAGTGATGTAATAGTGAAGCAAGTGTGCTCTTGTTTCAGAGAAAGCTTTAAATTCGCATATCTACAGAGGTGGATAGAAAAAGTAGGCGTGTGTTGTTTTATTTTGGTGGGAAGTATTCTCTTCCGTTATTCTTCTAATATGTATTTTTTTTTTTTTTTTATCATTTATTTATAAATTCGTATTTAAACTAAAACTTAAAAGAAATTCATTTCAAAACTATCGCATGTTCCCAGGTGGACAGTAAAATAGGTTTATATGCAGAAATTTAAAAATAACGCTCGAAAGTAATCATTTTAATAGAAATCGATTCAAACAGTCAATAGCGGATATAATCATCGTCGTTTTTAAGAGGACAGCTTTGTTTTTTGTAAGCATGGATGAATTTATTCGTCGCAGGTCTCTCCACTGGGATATGAAACCGTATGTTTTG
This sequence comes from Glossina austeni, assembly GCA_000688735.1. NCBI lineage: Eukaryota > Metazoa > Arthropoda > Insecta > Diptera > Glossinidae > Glossina > Glossina austeni. Next base: position 3,155,367 of record KK502410.1, on the reverse strand, counting down.
AATATTTTTCCACAATTCTTGTTTATTTGCTACACCAAACATGACTTTAGTTTCGGCTGTTTCCAAACACTTTCAATATGATTGAGGTCGGGAGAGTAGTGACTTGGCCGTGAATCGAGATTTCACCACATTTCACTAGATGGATAGACGGATGTTTCCTTCAGCATTATCCTGCTGAAATTTCCATATATTTGTGATATTTTCTTTTGGGAATAGGGTAGCACTGCAGTTTCTAACTAGTTCTTACTTGCAAATATATCCGGAGTGCTCTGTGTGAGGTGTATCGGATCGATAGTCTCCCAAGAAAAACAGCTCTATGCCATTAGATTTCCTCCGCCATGATTCACAGGTTGTTTCGTAAAACTCACGTGAAATTCTCCTCCATTTGACCGAAGGACACTTACTTCTTCCCGCATCATTTCCAATCAAATTTATTTTTGTTTCGTCGTTTCAAAGTATATTTCCCCGCCTTTCGTCGCCTTCTGGTTTCATGAGCTAAAACAAAGTTTTCCCTCTTCTCGAGATTAACTTTTCTGAGCAAGCGAAGCGCCGAGCTACTCCTTCTGGTCCCTAAAAAACGCCAACGAACAATTACAGCTGATACAACACTCTCAGTGTCCTTCGAAAGTACGCTAGGCCTCTTGAAGGCACCCCTCTTTGCTAAAATAATAATGCGATTATCGGAATAGCTCCGCACTTCTACACATTTTCTTGGAGGGTTTAAAGCATTCGTGAAAAAGTTACATGACCAACCTAATGATACGACAATAAATTTACGCGTTTGACGTAGCTATCCGCCTTTTTGGCGACAACGATTTGCCCGATCCATCCAATATTATTACAGACATTAGCTCATATTGTCACTACCTTTACAGCAAAATTTTGTAGAACGTTTTATTTTTCAAAACTTTCAAGAGGACGCATCCATTTCACTGTCCAGCTGAAGAAGCTTCTAAAGCCGAAACGTAAAAGCCCTCAACTTTCTAGTGCAAGGAGTAGCTCACGCCGGATTCCGGGAATTAATTTTGAACAGTTTTGACACATGTAAACACGTCGCGTGACCTTTGTCGAGGAAGCTCACAACAATTTACGCTTTCTATGGCTTTGAAATGAACAATACATCTCGCACCTATTTTTCTGTCCGTCCCTGCGCATATATATATATATATATAAAGTGAATGGTCAGTCGGTACATGCATATCACATACAGACTGAGCGCGCATACATTAGTTCCTCTTTTTCCCCATTTCTTTCTTCTGGCGATCACCATATAACAGGAATAAGAGGCATCCCACAGAAACACATATATTTTAATATATATTCCTCCAATACTCCAACACTGATCAAAATATTAACAAGCTGCACATATGCGCTATGCATTGCGATTATTAAGTTCAGTAAAGGTTTAAGGAAATAAGCAAAGCAAGCAAACTCTGTAAGACTAGTTGAGGTTTATTCTCAATTCTTCGCTTGATTCCTTAACGCACTTTAAATGAAAATGCGTTGCTAAATAGATTTCGATTCTTACGATAAGCTGATGCACACATCTAATCATCAAAGTACCATATACCGACAATGACGCCACTTACGTGGCAAACACCACTGTAGAAGCCTAGAGAAAAGATTTTATTTGCAATTTAATTTTTTTTGGAAGAGAAGGTAGCCGAATAATAATAATTGGGGAGGATATTAGGCGCATATTCAAGTATTAAAAAAAAAAAATTGTTTTGGAAAAATTCTAAAAAGTGGGCGTGTGTGACGTGAGGCATTTTTCATTGAAGGGGCTTGGCGACACTCATTGTGACTGGTGCAAACTTGAATGTAAAATAAATAAAATCGGAATAGTATGCCAACGCGCACCTTTAAATACCCTACGTTACCCCACAGTTGCTCATATAATGACTTCCCAGAATAAGGCGTTATATGGGAAGTAGTCCAAAAACGTGGTTCGATCCGAACCATTTTCAATGGCTTTCATTGTTAGACCAAAGCACGTCAGTATACCGGAAATTGCGATCTTTAAGTTGAACACAAGAATGTGAGACGTACAGCCAGACAGGCAAGCTCCTGTATAATAAAAATAGAAACTATCTAAAATTCTTCTGGACGCTGCATATACCCTCGTAGGACAATTGCCGCAGGGCACACTTAGGGAATAACGTACGAGATTTGAAAAATATTGATTTTTCTGTGATTGGTAAGCGTTTCAATGCAAAATTTCAATCTTTACGTTATCCAAAATATCCTACGTGACTCTCTAGAGAATGTCGTTATAAAGATAGATTCGGATGAAAACAATGACAATTGTTTGAGTTATGTTGCGTGCCGTTTTCAAAAATTCTGTTTCGAGAAAAACGTGTTTAAACTTTTGATTTCCCTTTGATTTCTCATTTTTTTTTTTTTTTTTTTTTTCATTATCATCAAAACGCTCTTCCATATTTAAATCTTCTTCTTCATTTCTTTTCCACACTCAGGCAAAGACAGAGTCGCACGTTTACGTTGTGAAGCGATGAAGTGATGGAAAAAACGGCAAGAAAATATAAAATTCTGTAGCCGAATTCCGGATTCATGACAAACTTCAAGAACCTCGTCTCAAAGTTTTCATTTTTTGGTGGAAGTATTGAAAGCTTCGGAATTGCTCTCAATTTCATGTCTACTCACAGGTGACTTTAATAAAGCTTGACTAACATTTTTTCTATTGTGGACCGCATCTCCGCTGCAGACTTTCATTTGACACTGGTATCCCTGTTCTAGTGTTTCAAAAGAGTCCGACATGTTCAAGGAAAAAATTTCTTCCAGATATTGAATTGTGTCCCACATATTCTAAAAGGTTCAACTTATGTCCCCTATACCCCTTAAAGCGACACAGAGCCGCTTTAGCTAGTGCGTGTTATATGGGAAATAATTGAAACTTAACGATTTTTCGCATGAGCTTGCGGCCTATAAAAGGTAACATTTTTTCACATTCTGACAAACCAACAATATTCGATACGAATAACAGAATCGATAAGTAATGTTTAAGTCATATCGAGAACCTTACGCGAATCGATTATTATTATACCTCCGTTTTTTGGATGATTGGTGCAAGAACGGAAGAAGGAAAAATTCTTATTACAATTACGGGGACTTTTATTATATATATTAATATAATGGGAATAAGGAACTGATTGGACAGATAGATATACGTTTGTGGGTTGAACGCACAGAGCTATAGCTAGTGGTAATCGGAAAACTTGATTTGCAACAGTATTACTGTACATGAAATACTCTTTGATCGATGTGTTTGTCTTCTGAGCAACTTTGTTTCACATCTATTTTTGGAAGGCCTTTTAATAGAGGAGCACTGCAAGCGTACGCACCCTCGCAGAACGATGTATATGCAGAAATTCATTGGGGGTACATAGATAAAAATAGATTAAGATCAAGTGGTATTCTGTTGCAAAAAAAAAAAAAAAAAAAAAAAAAAAAAAAAAAAAAAAAAAAAAAAAAAAAAAAAAAAGACTGAGAATGCTTCTTTACAAAGCAAACATCACACGCCGGAGCACATTAAAATCGAAGTATGTTGCATATATATATATATATATACATATAAGTGTAAAATAAGAAAGTCCAAAAAGCATGATGAGTAAAGAGTTACTAGTGCATCATAGCTTCTTACGAAGCTGAAATATAAAAATAAAAGTGTGTAGATGTGTGCATAAGCATGAGACATGTGTAAGTTGCTGCTACTGTTCGCATTATATTTATTATTGCTGGCTGATCAGACTGCTAAAATCAATATTAGTTATATACGATAAAAAAACAAAAAAACAACAACAACAACAACAAAAAGAAACAAGAAACAAGAAAAGCCTTACAGATGCAGAAGAAAATTTTGACAAATTTTCTGTTAAGTACATGTATTTGCTTTCACTTTTGTATCGGTATATATATATAGGTATATATATATATATACTTATACGTTTGTTATAAATATATTTATATATATGCATGTATGCGTGCAATACATTTACTTTAAATGCCTATGTGGAATATCTTATCTATTGGATGGGCACGAAAGAATGGGAATGAAACGCAATTGTATGTTGTTGTGTAGACATTCATGTCGTCGGCATTATCATCTTCGTCATTCGAAGAGTAAATGTTGAACTTGAACTTCTTTTTAGTGTTTTTTTTTTTAATTTTTTTCTTTTTTTTTTATTACTGTTTATTGTGTAAACACAAGAAGCTAAACGAAAATGGAAAAAAATTCGTCATGAGAGGATACTTTACATTCGGCACAAGTCGAATTGCTAACGGTCGCTCTCAATAAACGATAGCGTTGAGTAAACTTGAATAATAGAATAAAATATAAGTAGAGATGATATGCTTTATCATATATTACACATAACATATTGAATGGAATACAAAGAACCTTAAATATATAGAACCTTATACTTATATATACGCGCATATATATATACATATATATATGTATGTATATATATATATATATATATTCAATTACGTAAATCAATTTTTGAGAAATTTTTTAACATTAAAACGCTTAAGAGATGAGATCTTCTGAGTGTAGTGGTGTGGCGTGCTTAGATGAAAACTTCAACTTATAACTGAACTTCACGAACTTTATTTAAAATCTTCTACTTCGTATGACTATTATAGGAACGTTTTGTATTACAGGCATTATAAAAGGCTAGTGTGTTACATACTCTGAATGTGTATATAATAAAAATAAATAAAAAATGAAAATAAAATAAAAAAAAAGTAAAAAAATCCGCCAAGCATGTGTGGCGGCAGTTCATCTAAAGGCACAAAACCGAGTGCTATACAGAAATCTTTGGCAAAAGAGGGTTGCAACAGTGTTAAAGAGTAAAAGTTCCGTTGGATTGTCTGCCTCGTATCTGGTCTTGTTCATTGGGGGCCTTTTTTCCAGAGTCATTGCGCCGTACTTTTTTTCTTCTTTTTTTTTTTGGGGATTTTTTATATTATTTTTAGAATTTTTCTTTGCAAATAATTTTTCGTTTTTGTCTCTTCTTTAGATGTATTGTGTCTTAAAGATTTGTTAATGCTGTTGTTTCTGTAACCTTGGTTTGTGTGGTGTGTGCTTATAATATTCATGGAGACATTTGTTAGATTCATTTACATACATACACTCGCTCATACATTTATAGCATATATACATATGACTAATATATACATATACCCGTGCATTTGTACATATAAGCCGGCTGTATATATATATATATATACATATNTATATACACACACACACACATATATATATATATATATATATATATATATATATATATATAGTTTTTCTTCTACACCCGCTCTCCGAAAGCAATTTACTGCTGTTTCATGCTTTGTGATATTTTTCGATTTCCTTTTCTTTTTTTCTTTTTTTTTTTTTGCTTTTGTTGCTTCTTTACTTTTTTTTCTGATTTCTTGGTTTTCGTATTTTAGCTTTTTTTCTTGTCTTATTTTCATTGTGCGCTTTGTGCGATGACGAGGTTGATGTTGTATTATTTTACATATATCTTCTGTTCATACATATGTATGACATGTTCATCTTATAGTACGCACTGTACTGTTATTTACTCATGCTTCTCCTGCTGCTATTGCTGCTATTGCTGCTTGTGCTGCCACTGACACTACTATTGCTGCTTTTGCATAAGCGGACATAGCTGCTTGCACTGATACGTATTATTGCAAGCACGTCCTTTTCGAACATTTCTTTCATAATTCGCCAAAAAGAAAAGAAACAAAAGCTTCTTTCAATCGTTTCTACGACTCTATCGAATAGTAAATTGTTTTCAAAGGGTATATATTATATGTATGTATATATATATATATATATATATATGTATATATCTATGCATACTTAGACACACTAGCGTATGTATAGACCTTTAGATTCGTTCATTTTTGGGGAGAAATAGACATACGTATGTGCATGTTTGCGGTCATACGTGCATTTAAATGTAATTTTTTGCATTTTCGCAGTAAGCTTTCGCTGGCTCACATCTTCTTCGCTTTAGGACAAATTACACATAATCATATTATAACGTTTAAGATGGCATCCGATGACGATGGAGTAGTAGTAGGTCGATCGACTTTCTTGAAGCAAGCATTTTCGCATATATACGCTAAGTCCGCTTTTTAACTTTAATCTGATGTGAAACTAATCGAATTGCAGATACTAAGCACAGTGTCTTCTAATCTTGAGAATTTGAAGAAAAGACAGTTGGGCAAGCAAAAGGACAAATAACAAAAAGCCAAAGCTGATCTAAATGCTTCTTGAGAGAGTGCTTTGATGAGAAACACAGGTTATCGTCACATCCCTTTGTAGGTGATGGACGGAAAAACAGTTCAAATGTTCGATCTATGGCTTTGAAAAGCTTTCTTTGCTTTAAACGTTTATGCCACAACTAAACGCATTATGGCCGAACTTAATTTGAGTTTTGTTTTTACTTAAATTACTTATGAGAATTGATTGATAATCTGCTTCTTTTTTTTTTAATGTTAAACACTACATGACGAATATGCGAAGATTTATCCAGAAAGATCTCGATCGAATAACATATCGTGTCATCGTCGTATTTCAGCACACCACTCCCTGCACTGAACTTTTTAAAATTGGCTGTCTCTTAATTTATTTATTATTTATTTCTTTTATTCCGTTCAATAAATTTTTTTTGTCTTCTTTGAGTTTAAATTTATTTTTATTACATTCCTTATCATTATTATTAATACCATTCATTATGTGTATAATAATTAATCGTGTGAGGAGTGTTAGGTTGGTTTTTACACAACTCCATATCGATTTATTTGCTTAAGTGTAAATAATGAAAACTTCAATTTCTGGTCCCCCCATAGTCCCCAGTAATAGCAGTGATAATGGTACTAGTTTTTACAATTATTTTGTATTTGGAAAAATTATAATCGAATATTTTTTTATTTATCTGCCAAGCACCCATTCTTTTTCTTTTTCTTTTTCTTTTTAATAGGCTAGTAATCAATTATTGGCTTCTTATAAATCTCTTTCATTTGATTTATAACGCTAAGGAAAAGGCATAAAAACTTACTGATATTTTAAATTTAGGAGAAATCCGTTAATTTGTATAGAAACTTTTCGACTTGTTTTGTGTGCTATACAAATAAATGGAGGCTTTTTTAGGGGATTTTTTTTTTTTTAACCATTAGAAGTTAATTGAAACTTTTAAAGAGTTTTCAAGGCGTTTTCCAGGCATGCTGGATAATGAAATGGCAAATTTGTGGCAAAAGCTTAATCTCGCAGTGAAAGCATCTTCGACCCAAATGTAAAAAATATCGTACTTTTGAGAATGCCGATGAAGGTCGCACTACTCCGGCAGCAAATATTCAGCAGGAATATTCTCCGACCGTGTCTTGGATGCTAATTACCGATGATATAAGGATACGTTAACTATTTGCCAGCATCGAGAATTTTAATGCTATCGGTGAACCGGAAAGTTCTGGACTTTTTTTAGAATCTTAGTTTTCGAATATGGTCCGAAATGTTTTTTGCTTGTTGAGCTGAATCAAGTCTTACCGCAATCTCCGATGTTGTTAAAAAGCTTTTTTTTTTGCTTTAACGTGATCCCTTGCCAGTATCGTCATCGAGCGAAGATGTTCAACTAGCTCTTGGCTTATTATTCGAAGGATGATCGAAATGACTTATATGCAATTTTTCGAATCATCTTCTGGCTCTTGACAAAGGGCAAAGGGTACATTTACCAAACACTTTCAATAAATTTCTATACGCTTCTCTAACATTTCTTTCTTGTTGCTGTCCTTACAAAGCGCAGTGGCATAAATGAACCGTATGATGACTACACGATCGCATCGCAATTAATGCTAACATCAATCATCTCCGTTTTAGTTCATTTGTCACGTCAGTACGTACACGTTCGCATACGATAATCGCATACTTGATGATACTTCTTGTAAACGGGACGAACAAAACTTTCTGGCAGACCTGCTATATTTTAAAACTGATCTAATTTTGCGAGATTATCACCGAAAGCTCTATGAAAAAA
>KK502410.1:3114464-3147207 GCA_000688735.1 Glossina austeni | reverse complement strand
CCATTCTATTTCTATCTCTTTCCTCACTTCTCTGTAAACGTCATCATGTTACTCGAATAGGGCACAACCCCTGAGTGATTGGTCACTTCAAGAGAAGTATATATGTAGATATCATATAACAGCTAACAAAAGCTTGCAATTGAGTATTCAAAACTTGAAAAGGATCTCTGTAAGCCTTGGGTATAAACGAATATATATAAATATGTACCGGTATGTATTTAAAATTACCTGTCAGAGAATAAATAGAAAGAGAAAGTAAGATATATATGAGTGAAGTCAATCCAATTAAAGTGCTTTTGTAATTTGGAAAACCACGCATAACTATTAAGGATATGTAAATCAATAAAAAAACATCAGATTCATAAGCGATATAAAACCTAACATGTTTAGAATAAAAAACGACGACTTATTGATAGCTGACATTTTAAGTAAACCCTAGTAGAAGTGTTTCATTGCGCTACTGCTTTCTGCAAAAGTCCAAATTGAGCACAGTTTATGTCGGCCATTTTTATTCATTTATTTATTCATTTTTTTTTTTTGTACATTTTTGCTTTAAAAAATGTATGAATATAAATAAAAAATTAAGTTTTCATTTAAAAAGCAAGCCATTTATTTATTTGCACATATATGTGTACAAATATGAATCGTATCTGAGCCTTTTAACCACCACGCAAATTTACTTCCTTTCAATGTATACATATACACATACACAATTTCTCATATGTATTTCTATAAACATGCAACAACAATAACGATAGAGATAAAAAAAAACAACTTTGGAGAGGTAAACCATTTGTTGTGGCTAAAGTGTATTGCAAATGCTTTAAGGGGCAAATGTATAAAAAAAGAGAGAAAACGAAAAAAAAAAAAAAAAAAAGTAAAAACAAGGAAAGGCAGTTGAAAAAGAAAAACAAGTGCATGAAAATGTTACATTCATGCATGCATACATACATAAACAAATCAATAAAGTAAAAACAAGGAGGTAACTGAGTTTAGAATTAATGGAACAACAACCATAGTACGCCACAAAAATCAACGCATCTAATATTTAAATGTTGCGTATTGAAGAATTCGGCGCGAGCCACTTACAATTTCGTATTTAGGTTTTATTGTTTGTTGTATACGTGAAGAAATCTATTTGCCAATGGCAGCTATTGGATTTTTAATTTTAATAAACGCGAAATGTCATCAAATGCCATCAAAGACCTCGTCATAACCGTACCAACACAGGTCTATGTGCATAATTTGTAATGTATGTGCGTGCGATACGTGTAAGCAAACATTAATGTTTACATAGAATAAATATATGAAAAGTGCTTAAAAAGGTGCAAACAAATACACAAACAAGATTTAAAAGCCGTCCTTCTAAAATATCTATCCATCACCATATAAATCGTATTATCGAGATGCGATTCGAATAGTTCGTAAAATGTTCCCCAACTCGTGGTCAACTTAATATTCGATCATTTTTAGTTATATTCGGGCCCTTTGTAAGAAAAAGGCGAATAATTGCACTTGAGCCCAAAACAACTTTGAATGAAATTTTTCGTTCAATGTTCACTTCATTCACTTTTCTCAAAGTGCAACAACACGTCGTATTCACAACATCTTTTTCTATTTTTGTTTAATAGGCGAGTGTCTTCAAATAATCAAAATTTGTGTGTTTTTCATCTCCTTAAGAGAATTTTCGTTTTAAATATGAAAAGCAGTTTATTGAAGAATCCGTCAATTGTTATACTAATTTGAAAAAGTTGGAAGTACCGTGCATAGATTGCCTCATTTGTCTGCTCATTGCATTAAAAGTAAAATAATGTTAACTAAAAACACTTTTAAAAAAAAAGAGTCTTAAACTGACAATGAATTTTTAATAAACGAAAGTTTTTTTTTTTATTTATTTTTTTTTTTTATATAAGCTTTACAGCTATATATCACACGGTTATGCCAATTTCGGCAGATTACATGCAACATGGACTGGTAGTTTACTAAAAGCCTATCAATTTTAAAATTCGATTTAGAGTAAAGGAAAAAATATATCTGCTCGATGCATTAAGCAGATCCGGCTATTCGAGTAACAAAAATGACTACAAACTACTACGAATTTGTGCAGTTAGATAGACAGAAGTGTGATAGGAAGTGAAAACGGTACAATTTTTGCGCTTAACATCTATTAGCTGACCGATTCGTTTCACAACGTCAATCAATGTGCAATCAGTAAATGCTGTACTATGGCGTTCACTCATTCAACGATAGTTTCATGTTGCACAAGTCGAGCTTTTTAAGTTTGCCGACTTGCGAACGTCTTTTTATACGTTACACGTTACACGTTACACGTTACACGTTACACGTTAGTTATCAATCAGATTTTGTCTACTGCAATTGAATGTTACATATACACATTCAACTTGAGGAGCTAGAGGAGCTAGAGGAGCTTAGGGGATTTCACTATGAAACACTTATGTTTTATGTTGAACGTCCTCCCGTAAATTTAGTTCTGGCTTTGCACGAAAAAGATAATGTAAAATGAATGCAGTCAACTTCTGCTTATTCAACATATCATCGAATGCGAAGCAATATACTACGTACGCGATATATTGCGATGTGCTTGCAATCGAAATGATTCCCGAACACAAGTTCTAGGACACATGTTTCATTTTTCGATTGTAATAACAATTAAGAAACAGAAGAAGAAGGAGAAGTTTTTAATCCCAAGTTTTAGATAAGTTCGCTGCAAAGTTCAGTTTTAGATACATCCGCTCCTCAGAAATCCAGTGTCGAGATGGCTTTATCTGTGGCCCATTCGCTTTAACCAGTAAACGGGCAATTGGACTCGAATGCGAATTTCTTTTTGCTTCCAAAGGAGATTCTAAACAAAAAAAGCTTTGAAAATTATTTCGAACGTAGCTTAACGTGCTTGGGGTACAATGTAAAAAGCTAATCATTATGTGTTTAGCAATCAACAGGTAAATGCTAATAAATTTACCGCAAATTTATCGGATTCTCTAAGAACGTTGCTGTGTACGTGATAAGAAAAGGCCCTTAGGGGTAATCGAGAATCAATATTTAAATTGGAGAAAGAAAATGTGATGATGAGATTTCTGTAACTGATATTTCCTACATTTGTTTCAGGAAGCGTTAATTGACCACAATAATGAAAGGTTTCTTGGCTTTTGCAATATACATATATAAGTGTGTGTGTAGCGTTGAAAACTTTTTGTTTTTATTAAAATGAATTGCTTAGTTTATGGTGCGTGCGATTGATTGTGTGTGTGATTGATTTTAAGATAAATAAAAAGTTCAATTGTATCGATACTTATCTTACTATATCAACATCAATCAGAATATCGGAAAGACAAGTTGAATTTAATTAAATTAAATTAAATTAATTAATTAATTAATTAAACATAATTAAAATGACTGAATACTAACCGTTGTTTAATTATAATCCAAATATTTATCCAAAAAGTGTTATCATCCAATTCCGGAGAGAGAAAAGTTAAATACACAAAAAACAAAAATCAAAAAAAAAAAGCAAAAAACAAAAAACAAAAAAAGGTAAAAGAAACGGAAAACGAAAAATTCGAAAAAATGTGTTTAATGTAAAGATTTTAAATTAAAAGCCGACCATTTGCGGATAGCACATGATTTCATCAATAAGTTACACTACTTAGCACATTAGAGCAAACGAAATTACGAATCCACGATTAGCTCACGATTTACATCATTACACTTAATTGTATTAATTGTATGCATTTCACTTGGTCATAGTCACAGTATTTATTTACTTATTTATTTACTTATTTATTTATTTATTTATTTATTTATTTATTTATTTATTTATTCATTCATTTATGTATTAATGCGTATACATCTATGTGTATGTGTATGTGTAATTGTGAATAATTTGATTTAATTTGATTTTTCTATTTTATGTTTATAATTTTTTAAAAGCAGTCTCACACAGCTGCACTTGCATTACAAATTTATCGATATTTATAAAATATTATTTTATTTATTCGATATTTTTTTTTGTGTTATCGTGTGTGACGTTTATATTAATTTCACTGTTTCTTTTATTATTTGTATATGGAAGTTTTGTTTGGTTTGATTAATTTATGATGTGTGTGCGTATAAGTGTGTGCTATATTAAAATGCACACACAGTTCCTCGATTTTTTAATAATATTTTTGCAAAACTGTTATTCTTTTCTGTTTGTCTTTTCTTTTCTTTTCCTTTCTTTTTTATTTTTGTTTTTTTTTTTTTTTGTTTTTAATGTTTTTGTTTTTTTTTTTTATTTTTTGGATTTATTTAAGAATACATTTAAATACACACACAGATAATAATAACACGTAACGTAATAACTTAAAAGGTAAGAGAACGGAAAAACACGCAAGCACACACACACACGATTAGAACGAAGGGTAAACAATAACGAAAAAAGAAGAAAAATGTAACGGCGGCTTTGGCATCTAACAAAACTTATTGTAAATTTGTTTTGAAAACGTTCGGCCGCTGACAGATAGAAATACGGTGTAAAAGTTCCATAAGAAAAACTTTTCACCCTTCGAAGGATACACAACAACTGTTTGCGCCGTGCACGAGCAAACGAAAACCAACCACCCCTGTTTCATTGCCATTTGTACCCAAACCATTTCTTCATACTTGCAGCAAACGGAATCCATATATTTTTCTCTATCTTTTTCTCTCTTTCTCTCTCCCTATATCTTCATCTTACTCTTGATTTGTTTTGATAGTATATGTGGTTGGTTGCTTGCTTGTTCGCTTGTTTGCTTGCGTGCTTACTACTAATGTAAGTATAGAAGCTATGCGTTGTATACTACAATTGACGTATATATATATATATATATATATATCTATATATATATGCAAGTGTGTTTTTGTTGATGCGAAACTGTGTATGGGTTGCACAAAAATGCCTGTTGTTTGTTGTTTGTTCCGATTGCCATTTCGTTTCCATTTTTATGGTAATTGTTGCGATTTCAACTTATGACACCGTTTTTGTTTTTATTTTGCAATCTGAAAGGTTGCGTTATTTTATATCTCATTTCTAATGTGACTTACATTTCTCAGCCCCCGTATTTAAAGTTGATTTTCCATTTCTCTTTTGTTTCTATCCGCAACTATCTTTTTTATTTTTTATGTTTTTGGCCATTATTGTGCAATTTTATTTCTATAGTTACTTTGTTGAAAGTGCAAGCCACTAACACCAATTATTTATATATATATATATGCCGTATGCGTTCGGCGTTCTCTGAAGAAGAAAACATTACGTACATATGGATACCTAAGCAATTGGCTATATATACATACATACATACATACATACATACATACATACATACATACATACATACATAAAGTAAGATATATGCATAAGTGCAAGTTGGGTGTTTATATATTTGTATGCATATTTAGGACGACCGGTGGCGTAGCCAAACATGCATAGGTATACGTTGGCCAATGAATGTATGACGTATTTTATTATTGCATTAGACAGTGTTATACAAATATATATATATATATATATATTCATATATATATGCATATGTATGCGCTTATTCGTATGCTCCAGTTTAATGGGTAACCTATTTTTAATTTTCCTTGTAAAACAATTAATTCGAATGCCGGCGCAATGCTTATGATTTAAATGTGATTTAGATCGTTAAGCCAAAGAAAGACCAAATGAAAGCGACGCTTAAATAAATTTAATATTTTAATTAACGCTAATAAATAAGAGAATATGTCTTTTATTCACCGAAACATTCTAAGCCCGTATAACAACTGAAGGGTGTATGTGCGTATGTATTACAAATACATTTTGACTGAGTGTTCTAGTGGATTAATGGAAACTAACAGAAAGCTTATTCTGAAATATGTATATGCACTTGAGAAAAGAGATCTATCTATACGTTAATTATGCTGCCTGCACTTGGATTGTTAATTGCGGAGATACCATCGCTGTGATTGAAAATCCTGGCATTATTAAGTTTCGAGGACTACTCGTAATGTGCAGTGAGTGCACATCATCCATTAGAAATGAAAATAGTCTTCTTAGTGGAAACCGTTATATAGACCGAAGCATGAAATTACTTTTTGGGTTCCGTCTTTTGCTGCGTATGTCAGTTTAATAGTTGGGCAACTGAGAAATAAACACATGAAAGTTATACCACAACAAGAATACAAAACTAAAAAAGTAAAATATAAAAAAAAGAAAGCAAAAAAAAAAAAAAAACCACTGATATCTATGTATGTACAAGTGCGTTCACATATATTCATGTGTACAGCGCATTGTATGAAAATAGCGTCATGTAAAGAATACGAGAATACGAGATTTTTTCGAAAAATGTCCCAACTCTCTTAAGTAGGAAAACAAGGCACCTATTGATGTTTAAAATATCCTCAAATTTTCTTGGATAACTGCTACTTCGATCTAACATATTTGTTAATTTAAACTTACCCCCTCGAGTGCTTTAAGGGCGCCTAACCATAGGTCCGGCCTGACGTATATCCCGTGATATAAAATCAGAGAATGCTTGAAAATCTTAATTTCATTTCTCCAATTTTTCTTAAAGGTATTTTTGTCGTTAATTTTTGTATGGATGTATGCGTCGCGCAAGCGGACTTGAGATAATCCTACTTTTTACCATAACGTTTGATTCAGGATCATTTCATCCAATCTGTGCATCTAGGCGCAATTTTCGGTATGTGTAACGCTTCCGCTAAGAAGCAAGTGCTACTGAAAATCCGACCACTTCCCATATGAAGACCGATTTCGTAAAGAGCATTATGGGAGAAAAATTTGCAATCGTCGATGAGAAATAACATTTTCGAATACCAAGTGGTTGCACAAAATTTGAATAGAATGGGGGGCGTTTTTGCAAAGCTTCATATGACAAAAAAGGCTAACTTTCTTATAGTTTCTAATGAACTTTGCAACTAACATTTACTACGGCAAGTTTAAACCACATAGAGTTATTTTTCGAATACCTTTCCACATAAAGGTTCTAATGAAAAGTCAGTCTTTGTAGCGGAACAAGGCTTAAGTTTATATATTTTTTTTTTTGATAAAGAAGCCAGTTGAAGAATAAAAGGAATAAAGCGAAGTCGTATAAAGCATGTAAAGCATGTAAAGGTCGGCCATGGCCGGCTATCATCTCTCTGCTTGTTTTCTTCTGCATGAGTGCCTATTATTTCTAGTCTATTATTTCTATTTGCCTTTGGAAGCTTCTCCCAATTTCCAATTTTTGTAGTAATTTTTTTTCTTTTTATAATTCGTTGTGTGACTATTTACGTGTGCCGCAGTGTATTTCCATACATCCGCACATACAACGCATACATACGTGTGTCGGAACAAAACCCAAGTGATGGTTCAAATATTTAACATCTGCTCCTTTCATGTGATTTCTTTAAAGAACTCAAAACTGGAACAACAACAGCAGCAGCAACACATATAATTGAAATGAATTTAGCGCAGTGGTGTTGTTATTTACATTTACGTGCATACATGTAGAGACATCAACACAAGCACGGATCTACATTACGGGTTCAGCTCGTACTTGAAGCATTAAAATTGGGGTCGGAGGAGAGGTACATGTAGTTTCTATAAATGGTCCAAACTAAGAACAAATCTTTTATAATTCGCTCTTTTGGATAATTGAGACCGACCGACTAACAATAATAAATTTTCAAATATGTTCTCGATTCCGTTTCTGATCGTCTTATTTACTTCTATATAAATGGGATTAAAATAAAAAATTTAATAAAACGAATTCAGATCTTAAAAACAAAGTAGCCTAGAAAGCCTTCTTATCTAATGTCTTCTTATCTGCTAATGTTGTTGTAAACAATTGTAAAAAGATGATTTAAATAGTTCTTCCGATATTAATATTGCACTGTTGAACAATAAGTGGGTGTATCTGATGCAACATCTTATCATGAATACTACCCGCTTTCCATGCGGATATGCTCCATGACCATTCATATGTCAAAATACGATTTTGTAAATAAATAAATTTAATTTTTTTTCTTCACTTAAAAATAAAAATGTTGCCATTCAAAAAAAAGAATTATATATATATATATATATATATATATATATATATATATGTGTATTCTATAGTTAATCATTAATGCATTGCATTTATTAATCCCTGCTGTACACAAGGACTTAAGCGAAGTGAGAATTTTTCTTATTTTCAGAGAGCGGAGCAAATAACTGGAATGGTCACCAAGAGAGACTGAGAGAGAGAGAGAGAGAGAGACAGGGAAAGAGAAGAAGAGTGAATCAGAAATAAGTTAATTGAAAAAAAAGAAGATATATATGTAATTTGAATGTGTGTGTGTGTGTGTGTGTGTGTGTGTGTGTGTGTTTATGTGTTTGTGTGTGCGTGCGTTCAAATCAACAACATCAACCTTACATTCTTTAGTCAAAAACTTAACCAACAGCTACAAAAACAACCAGCAAATACACACATGCATATGCATATATATATATATATATATATATATATATATGAAGTCTTACAATAAAACGGACTTTTTATATAGGAACAAGTCTCTCACACTCTCACTGAACGCAATGTTAAGATACGTTTGCTCTGGTATGTATCGTGTAAACATATGTACATTTGTATGCAAGCAGCTGTATAGAATGGATGGATCTCTTAGATATCTTTAATATTTTAATTATTGGTTATGCGAGCAGATGTACAAATAATACAGATATACACGCACACACCTACAAAGTTTTATTTTTCTCGAATTCAACACAATTGTAAACGAAAACACATATAATCGTAAATCTACTTTCAATTCCTGTCGAAAAAAAAATAAAAAAAATAATATTAAAAGATCAACGTCCTTTATGTGGAAGTAAAATATTGACTCATTTTTCCATCCCTGTAAACACACATACCAACGTATGAATATATAGCGCGCTTGCATAAATATATAAACTTTATATGTATATAAATTTTGTATGCATGCATGTATGGATATATATGTACATATATATATGTTTATATAAATATATTAATTTAAATATATATATATATATATATATATGTTTATATGTACGCATTATCTATATACATAAAACTCTCAATGATAACTCATACATAACGCAATGCATTTTTTTGCACATCAACACTTTTTATTTCATTAAAAGAAATTATTATAGTTTTATAAAAAATGTAAGTAAAATATTCATTGTTTTTCCAATACAATTGGAATTAATATGGAGTTCATTTCTAATTTAAATCTTTTATCCTTTTCATACATACAACCGTTGCAATCAAACCGTAGCTCATGTGCATTGGCGAACAACACACTAATATTGTTTCAATTCCGTTTGTATCCCTTGAATATTAAGTCAGCAGTCAAGCATTTCCAACACGTCGACGTATATGTGTTCAAACATGAGCTAAAACTCGAACAGCAGCAGCCAACGTTTCAGGACTTTGAGTCATTGTTAAAGGTGATCACTCTGACCGTAATGGTGATAATAGTTTCATTCGCTAAATATAAATTCGTATATCATGGTATATATATATACATACATACATTCCTTAATGTCACCTTTCGAAATACTTCCATATCTTCTTTCCCTTGCAAAAGGACAATTACAAATTTATACTTACAACACCCCCAAAGTCCACATGTTTAGTATTTAAGTTACTCCAAAGAACAGGGAAACGAAGTGATTTTACGTTTGAATTCCTATGCCTATGCTTTTAGCCACTATTGGTCAGTGCCAAGAACGTTAATACAAATGAAAGTTGAAAGTTGACTCCATTTAGCCCATATTTTCTTAGCACCGTTATTTGCCTAAGAGCGTCGAAAACGATCGTATAACCCGGAAGAAAGAAGACGCTATCAAAGGGAAGCAAGCAAAACTTTTTACTTACATTTATTTTTTTTAACCTTCGGGTCGTTAAAGAAAGCGCTTACAAAAGAGAACTACACCCGTTCGCAAGCTGCAAATGGTCAATAGATTGGAAAAAATCTTGAAATATTGCATATATTTATAGCCGCTACCAAAGATTGCAGGTGTATCCATTTCGGCCAAATGTTTGCAATATCCAGAAGAAAACTTCGGAGACACTAAGAAGCACGTATAAATTCTTGAGCAATGTTTAAATTCTGAATAGATATAATCATGTTTGCCTGCCCGGTCTGTATGACGTCTGTGGTGAACTTCAAATCAGTTTCAAATTTGATAAAAATTACAGACGTCCTTGCACACGGATTGGTTGTGAAAATGAATCAAATCGGTTCAAGTGTACAGGCACAATATGACGTAAACTGAAAGCGCCTCTGTTTACAAAAGCAAATGAATTAGATTTTATGTCCTGCTACAAAAGGATTCTTCAATAGCTGTGCGAGAAAATATTAAAGGTCGCCGACGCCTACACAATATTATAGAATATCAAAATTGCACATTTTTTCGAGTTTTTTTTTTTTTTTTTTTGTTTTCCTTAATACAAATAAGTTAGATACCGAAGATTTGACTTTACTAGGATAAAATTATGCCCTACATCACCTGTGGTACAGGGCCTATTAAGTAAGTGCGGACGTAAGGAACACCTAGATGGGCTTAAGATATGCGCAACTTTTATTATATCGATCGATTCAGAATCATTGTTTAAATCAATTTAAGCGGGTCTGTCCGTCTGATGAGTGCTCCTGTATTATTTTGTTCAAGCAGCAGGGAGCAATGTTTGAGATATATTGATGAAATTTGTAACATAGACGTACTTTGGCTCAAGGGCGAACACTATTGTAAATGATTCAGATTGATCCACTTTTCCGACCAATCTCCATATAACGCCCTATTCTGAAAAGCCTTTATGTGGAAAAAATATTGCAATTTTCAAAATTTCACGACAAAATTGGCTGAGTAGTAGTGTTTCGACATTCTAACTTGGTGTGAAAGTTTTAGGCACGTTTTGAATCCCCTCTCATATAACCGTTCCTACCGAAACTGAAGCCTTACACGTTACAAAGGTCGAATTTCCAATATTTCACGGTGAAAATTGCCTCACAGTAGCAAATGTGCAAAGGAATCAAGCTTACCGAATTTTGACCACGTATGTCTATTTTTTGGATACTAACGTATATAAGTATTCTTCTGAAACGGCAAAAAGTCTGATTGTCACCTTTTTTGTAATGAAAACTTGTTCATAATAGTAATTAAATAAGAAAATTAAGTACACGTCATTTCAACGATATTAGTCCATTTCTTGGCCCCGCCCCCCTGTATAAGATATCTCATGAGTAGTAAGCCCTTCGGAAAAAGGGTTAATTTTGAATACTTTATGATGAAAATTAATTTGACCAAAAAAAAAATTGCGGAAGCGGTAGGGGTCGGAACGGTAGGGTTTAAATCAAATAGGTCTATTTTCTTTTTACCCCAACATATATAGGCGCTACTACGAAGCGCAAGCTCTCATATGGAGAGAAAACTTAATCTTCTAATATACGGGCTTTCACGAAAATTGTAGCTTTGCATGAAAATTGTATGTACTTTATGGTGTATTATTACGAAAACAAGCGATTAGCTGTACTGGACGAAGCGATCTAGGGTATTTAATAGTCGGTATTGCCCGACTATAATACTCTTACTTGGTTTTTTACATGTTTTTATACCCTACACCACGTGTGGTACAAGGGCGTATGAAGTTTGTGCGGATGTATGCAACACCCAGAAGGACTTGAGACGAACTCCCTCCCTTTTACTATATCGGGCGAATCAGAACGTGATTCTGAATCAATATAAGCTTGTTTGACCTGTTATCTCGTGTTCAACCTGCAGGTCGCACTTTTTCAAATTTTTTGACGATAGCCGTTTGGACCCCTTTTTCGACCACTCACCATATAAAGCCTTATATTAAAATGGCATTATATGAATAGCTATATCAAACGAAGTGATATATGGTCCGGCTTCTGCTATAGCGTTTTATCTTTCTTTGTTTTTCAAGCTACTGTTCATCTTTTTGTCTAATACTTTTTATTGACTTATTTCACTCTTGGCTTAGATCTGGATTGAGATGTAGAACGCGATTGTTTTTAATTCTTTGAATATTCGATTAGGTAGCTAATGCACATAAGGAGTAGTATTTGAAGATTCGAACTATTTTGAAGAGTTTGATGACCCGACTTTCTACTTTGCATAAAGAAAATTTTTTGTTTGTTTTGTTGTTTTAGGTTCTGTTCAAGCTACTAATCAGGATAATGAAAAAATCAAAATAAAATAATGCTTTCGAGGTGCAATTAATAAAATTCATTAAATTTTTGTATGCGAAAAGTCTTCCGAAGTTTTGAATTGCAGTTGTTGAGAAAATTATGGCACTTGTTTTTATCATTTTGCAATTCTCGCTTTACAACATGTGCAAGCACACGTTCGCGCGACAACTTAATATACATGCGTATGTATTTCGTTTTGTAACGAATATCGTATCGTTTGTTTTCCTTGCTCGTATTGCTGAAGTGAAGCGTGTCTCTGCTTGTATGTCCCTCCCCCTTGGCATGTTTCTAGAAAAATCCTAAAAATATGCCTATGCATGCACATACAGTCACACATTTTCTTTACGTATGTTAATAAAACTTTCAAAATATATGTGCGAGATCAAGTAGCTTCAAAGGAATAGATTAAACTCCTTTATGGAACGGAAAAATAGTTTAGGTGAGCGATATATAGCATCGAAAATTATAAAGTCGTAGACTTTGATGTCAATATCAAGCTTTGCAAGCGTAGATATCACTAGGGAGGTATTCACTTGAAAAGCTTAGGTGTCAGCTACATCATCTTATAGATTCACCATCCACGTTAAACAAAAATTAATTTCATTGTTCCTATCCGTCCATCAAGGAGTTTTATCCTCATAAAACTTAGTCAATTTAGATTAAATTATGAATTCTTCAACTCATTTAGGACGGCATGTAAAAATTTAACCAATGTTTCTAATCTTATCTCGATATCGTGGTCTACACAAATCAAAAAAAAAAACTGTTCCGGCACTGTCGATGTCATAAGTCATATATCCTAGCAGACTAATACGGTCTTGAATTAAGGATTACCAGACTTTTTCTGGCTTGCGTCCTCTTGGCGGTCACTTGCACCTCGATGCTAATGACCTTCAAGCAAACATATTTCAGCTTTTATTTCATTTTGACGTCGTTTTCCTTTTATATATATTTCTCATTTCGCATATTTCTCTCTTCCACTTAATAGTTTAATATAGATAGAAAATTCCTAGCCTCCTACATACATAAGCCCTAGAAATAGTGTAACTCTCTTATTATATATATGCTTCAATTTGTTTGAATCTGAAAAGCGGAGATGAATTGAAATGAAATAAATACACGAAATGAAAGATAGCTGGAAGAGCGTTATTGGTTGGATTTTAATATTACACTTTTACCGTTAAAAAGCTAAACTTTATTTTTTATGGGAAAAATTGCCATTTAATAAAAACTTTTTGCTTAAGATCAAAAGCTTATTCAAAATGTTTTATGCTCTTAAGTTTTTATTGAAAAAATGAAACCCAAAAAAAAATCCTTAACTGTAATATTGGTTTCAATCCTTACTAGTGTTACTACTGCAAGTATTTTAATATTTCATATTTTTAATTCATTACAACCACCATTTCGTTTACATTTAAGTTTCCATATAGCCATTACCACAGGGTGCTTTCAAATTAATGCATGATTTAAACTGACTGCCAGTTTTATGTGTTTTTCTGCTTATTTCTAAAAGTGCTTTTGAAGTCTTTTCTGTCTCATTCAAACACATAGCGGCATTCTACGTTCGATGATTGCATACATTTTTTAATCAACTTGAATCCCGGAATCCTCTTCTCCACCTTATCGTATACGGCTGCGTGCTTTCAATTTTTCTTCGACTTCTTTTCTACATCATGTCTTGCATTTTTTCCCAATAAGATTTTCGTTCGTATCGTTACTTTTGCTTTCTACATATACCCATAAGGTGTTGCGAAGTTGTATTAAAATGTGGAATACAAAATAAATTACGGGGTGAACTACGGACTGGATTTCCTCTCTCTCTTTTTTACAATTACCGAAGTATTGCAATATTTTGGGACTAAATTCAATAGAGTTTTTTTTTTCTTTTACCCACATTTCATTTCTTTAATTGCCCAGGACACTCCCTTTTACGAGCTATGTCCTCCTCAAAGGAGCATAGTCGGTTATCTTATATCTTTTGCAGTAATTCTGATGCACCCTATTTTATAAATAACTTTTGATACGATTTAGAATCTACTCCTTAACCTTAACCTTTAGTCTTATTGTTAATGCATTCGAGAGTTCATTTTGTTGTGACAGAATGTTTGCTGATGAAAATTTTGATTTGGTCTTGTCCAATTTGATCTGAAATAGCCATCGTAAAAATTTGGCCGCCAATATTGATAAGGGTACGTTAAAATTGGTATAGGTACGTAAACAATTTTCGTTTCCCCAGAACTTTGAGGCGATTTCCTTGCGACTGATCTAGTTTGTCTACGAGGAGATTTTTCCCGCTTCGGTTTATAATTTCGTTTTCCACGATCAGTACGACGCGAACGATGGCCATTTCTATCGTTTGCTCGTTTGCTGAAACTTTCTGTGGGCTTCTGTTTCCTGAAATCTTCTTTCCTTGATCTTCGTAAATCAGAATATTTTTCATCTCTATTACCGTATAGACGTTTTAAGCGATCACATTCTCTCTCGGCATCACGGTAATACGGCAATTTCGAACGGAAAGTAGCCTCGCTCTGAACTTTCGTTTCGCGTTTTAGTGCTTGGTGTCTTAAATGTCGATCATCTAGAAGTAAAAAGTCCAAAAACGAAAATATCAAAAGAAAAGCAAATTAAATTAATTGATATCAAGTTACCAAAAAATTCTAACCTCAATTTAATTATTCTTTACGTGACCCAACCAACAGTGCAAATTTATAAAATAAATGAATAAAATAATTCCTGACATCTACAAATATGTAGTTCGTCTCGTTATTTCCCTAACGCTTTGAATTTGAAATTTTAGTTATTTGTAAGTTTGTGTTAAAAATTTGAAGACATCGAGAGACACCATAAAGTATATATACTTTCAAATTGCAAATGCACCTAAGCCGTCCGTCGGTCCGTTCGTCCGTCCGTCCGTCCATTTCATCTGTTCGTCTGATTCGAATTTACAAAAGAATTTGGAAGTGACCGAATCTTTTCAAAAGTCACGTCGCAATATCACAAAACTTTTATTTGGAAAATAGAAAAAACCGGCCGCGTCCACTTCACATTATAAAGCATCAAAATTTCGATCTTTTACTTTTTTTTATTGGGTTTAGGATAACGGTGATGGGTGTAAATCGGATTCGATCACGACCGAATAATTCGATCTTTCAAACAAAGTTTTGAGATGGTCACCATAATTTCAAAGGCCTGACAGGTCAGGCCAAACAGTTGTAGTTAAAAGGATTTTGCTGATCATAGCCGTATAGAACATATACACGAGGGTCAAGTCCCATCCCCCACGTTTATATTATATATTAAATAATTCAATTTGTTCGCACATATCAACGCCTTCTCACAACTGGCTCAGCTGTTCATTAGCTCATAAAATGAGAGACTTAGAGAGTAGGAAAGTCAATGGGAAATGTACAGGATTTTTAAGGATACAAGCGTATAAGATAAAATCGCTGGTTTGGTCTGTAAACCAAATCATATTCTGACGGAGGAATGCTTTTAAGGAATGCTTGCTACATGTTGTCGCATTATTCATGAGGAAAACTTCTTGTGAAACGTACTGCTAATGTTGCAAGTAATTCGCAAATTGTTTTTTTTTTTTACAGTTTTCTTAACCCATACAATCTTTGATGGTCCCGCTGTTAGATGAAAATTAAAATCGACCCGTTTATGGAGCCAATTAACTACCCCTTTGTTGCCCATTTGTATGCGTTATATGGGCTTATGTGGAGTATCTGTCAGAAAATTGTGAGCCAACGACACTCCCTGTTGAAGCTTTGTAACTCAAAAATGATACGTCACTTACAAAACAAGACAGAACTCTAAAAAGATCAATCTCACTTCATCCTTCTGAAAAGCTAACTAAAGCATTGCAGTAGCAAAGTCGATCGCTCTACACCTTGGTTTCTCTCCGCAGTCCTTCTCTGACACACTGAAAAGTCAAAATGTACATCGAAAAGCATATAAGCAAAACTGTACATTGAGAGTTCAATAGTCCACCAAGAGGAATAATAATTTGTAGTTGTATTCAAGCTCTTCGATGAAATGGTAGAACTTATTTACCTTTGCGCGAATAAAGTTAGACTCAGTGATGTTAGCCAATTATTTTGTTTTACTGGTTAAGAAATCAGATAAGAAATTAATTATAAGCATAAACTAACTGGTTTATGGAAAACACCACGTTCTCGGCAGAGCAATTCAAATACACTTTTTTAGGAAGTTGTTACTAATCTTTAATATCAGCTGTTCGTGTGGGCTTTACTTTGTATTGTAATTTGTTTCTTAAGCCCTGTAATAATGCGCATAGGGTGGCATGAATTGCTTAAATTGGTACAAATATTCGATTGGAGAAAAATATATCACTTCGCTTAAGATAAATGAAAGATGGAACTGCCAACAACCATAATATAATTTTGTTGCCAGCACTGCCATCTATATGTGAGTTTGGGGGCTTTTTGAGTCGCATTACCGTCATCTGAAGAAAAATACACAAAATGTGCAATGATTGGTGGTTGTATTGAAGCTCTACAATGAAATGATAAAAAATAGATTAGACACGTATTGCAAAAGCTTCTGCTTCTAATATCGATTGAAATTAGTCTCTCAATAATTTCAGAACTAAATTAATTGAAAACGAGGAAATTATTTGGACAAATACGTAAAGAAATTGAAAAATTGACATCTGCTTGTGGAAGAAGCCAATTTATGCAATAAACTACTAATACAAGGAGCAATAAAATGAAAAGACGCATTCGTGACAACACTTACCATCATGTATATATATATACATACAATATATGCGTATGTACGCATGCATTTCTAATAAAGTGCAGCATTTTGGTTCAAAATGTTTCCGGAAGTTGAAATATTGCCCACGTATTTTTAGATCATGATTCGCCAACAAACCAGCCAACAATAGCCATCAAAGCAAAGCCACAAGAACGGAAAATTTCACTGTATTCACGACATAATAACTTATGATCTCTTGGAGATATTTTTGAAAAATGTTGTCAAATTTTACTAATCCTAACAAAGTCTCGAGCAGGTTATTAGAACGCCGATAATTGGCATACAATGAAATACATTTCGATTAAGGCGAGGAAGTACAAATGTTTTTTTTTTCAAGTGTTAAGGACTCTTACGAATGAGTGATGAAATTCTTACCGAAATATTTCAATTGCTGAAAGAAGGTGGCAGTGTCCACGAGCAGTGTACGCACTTTAAGAAAGAACATGAATACATGATGACAAACATGACAACGGATATTTGTCATAGCCGGAGATGTCATGACAACTGTGCGTAATCGCATCAATGTTAAACCGAAGACTTTATTGCATTTAATAGATACGGGATAAGAAATATCCCGAATTATACCCTAGACCGGTTGTGGGATAGGGCATAGTAAGTGGACCCACGTTTCATTGCACCGGTCAATAGGGAGTCATCATTTTCTGGATCAATTGAAGCTTGTCTGTCTGTGTATCCGCATGTGCGTCAGACTTCTATTTATGTGCCGTTTTGTTTAGCCCACCGCTCGTAATTTGTGAGATATTTTGACGACATTTGGCACATTGACGTATTCTGGATGAGGATTCCTCCTCATACGACGCTTTATTTTGGAGAATACGTTTATATGTTAAAAATATGACATAAATTGTCTATTGAATTGATGTAGGGAATCTGGATCGGATAAAGCGACACTTCCTCTAACGAAAATTAAATTTTCAGATGACAAAAAGTACTAACTTCTAATATTTTGTGAAGAAAATGTGACATAGAAGCTACTTGTAGGACCTTTTGAACCATATTTCGCGGACCTCATTCTACATAAATCTGTGTATAGCGAAAAACGTCTAATTCTTAACAATAATTTTATGGGGCATAATACGACGAAAATAGGAAACTCGGATCACACAAGTGCTTTTACATCATAATTTATCCTTATCGTAGTATTATTATTATTATTATTATTATTATTATTATCAATATCTGGTCTACAACTAACTAACTCAGAATAAATAAAATAGAGTACAACTCAATAACAGATAAAAGAGCTCTTGAATGCTAGCTATTCGAACTACTCCGCATATATAAATCTCGCTTGTTTCATTTGTTGCTTCTTCAATACCATAAATACATCCAACATTTATTAATATTTTTATTTACGCTAATAATATAATCACTACCAAGATTCGTCAAAGGGAACCTATCAAGGTTACAATGCGCAGTTCGAGCAAGGAATGTAAGACTATGGTAAAAATAAACCATACCGAACCATATCTAGCAGAACAGCAACCAGGTATACTATCAGGCATTGTATTTTGGCCATCTTTTCAGTTGAAAAAGGAATTTATTGAGAAAAATTGGTAGCCTATATATTGATCATAACCTTTTCCATCATTTCCTATAACTGTTTCCCATCTTTCTGGCAACAAGGCGATACTGTGTGAAAAAGAACCATACATGGGTTGGGCAGCGGTCCAATCAGCGACACATTCTCGCACTTCTTCAGCATTTCGAAACCGCGTACCCGCCAAGCCTAATCAGTCGATGCTATATCTGGTGAGCAGAATCCTTGCAAGTTGCAAGTCTTGCAACGTGTGCAAAAGCCGAGCGTTGTCATGCAAGAGGATTATATTGCGTTTATTAACCGATACTGACGGTCCCTTTTGTTCAACTGACGTCGACAGACATCTGGAGTAATAGTCTTTCTTATGCAGTTTTAGCAGCTCGTAATACATTAGAACTTGCTGGTTCCACCATATATATATATATATACAGGACATATGACCTTGAATATTTTGCTTCGATGTCAATGTGGATGGCTCTTCTGGATTAACCCATCAATTTTCGCGCTTGGGATTGCCATAATAGTGCCTTTTTTCAACGCCAGTCCCAATAGGCCGCACGAAACTCTTCGGACAAGCAACAAAAGCAAATGGAAGTAATTTAATATCGAACAAGCAATTTTGAGCGTTCCATGATTAACGCCTATACACACTGAATACTACATGGGAGACCGTTATTTTGGTGTAGAGAAAATCATCGATTTTTACCGCTATGCACAACGATGCCTCGCCTTACTTTATCGCGGTGGCCAAAATACCCGCAAGCACCCATTATTATAAAATTGAATTTGACGAGTGGGTGATTGACCTGGTAATTAGTACGAGTATGTGGTCGCCTAAGAGACCAATAATTACAGATTCAGACTCTTGGCGGAATATGGTATGGGTATCGATCTCGTTCAATAAAACCGATGAATTACGCTCACCAGATAGAACTTTTTTAATAAACACCCAGTGTCTACCCAGGTGCGTCTACTTACCAAGTTCGGCAGGTGTATAAGCTTTAAAAGATTCACATAATAATTGCGGTAAACCTCCCCTTACTAGTACAAGTGTCTTTGAGTTCGTAGGGTCAACGTTTAATAAATCCCAACAAAGCTTTCGCTTCATAAGCGGAGCCTTATTCTTGCAATCTAGGATGAAGTATACACCCCAAAATCATGAAGTTCGACACAGAGTCCAACTTAGGGATATCAATGTAATTCAGTAGTTCAACGAAACTAACGAAACGCCTCTCCATGCAAACCGTTAACTGTTTGCATTTTTTTCAAATTAAGCGACGTGTTATTATATTTATACTAAGCATGAAATTCGGATCTGCCAGAAAGCGAACGCTTGTCCTCCTCCCGGTATTGAAAAAGTAAAGCAACTTAACGTCATCCACAAACGTTGGTATTCTAAGAGCTGCTACGCGGGATGGCAAGACATTATTAAATAAATTAAAAAGCGGCGGACCCAAATGGTCCCCCTCCGAAACTCTAGATATGACATGTGTGGACCGCTATGTCCAAGAACTAAACACCGCGTGAGGATTACGACCAGTTAGCTAAGACTTAAACCACGCAGTACAATACAATATATAATATAAGAGGCAGCAAAATTTAATTTGAAGTTACTTGTAATCACGTCAGTTCACACGTTTGGTCCGCATCCCATATGACGGTTTTCATGAAAAGCATGCTTTGGTGTATTATCACGAAAATGGATGACTAAATGTACCGGATGATGTAATGTAGGGTATTTAACCCTCAGCTTATCATATTCGGTAGATCCTCCATTTTTCCATGAACGTCATGGACGGGAGAAGCATTATATTGATCTTTTTTAAATCTACTTATTATTCCAAATTTATTTCGTCACCTTCAATGTAATCCCTCTCAGATAGTCTCTTACTTATGCCAACGTTTTTTCCAATCCTCAATTTCCGCGAAAGCTTTTTCGCGATTCAGTATATATTTCAGTATATTTTGAGTCTAGGAAATAGCCAGGAGTCACACGGTGGTTGTGGAACGGCATGGATTGAATTTGAAACGCAATTATCGTGAAAAATCAATGCAGAAATTGGGTGGTTTTCGTACCAATCGACATTTGACGTACTCTCTGATATATTCGATATATATCCAGCAGCTTCAATATTGGTCTTACTTTTTGAACACACGATTATAGATTCATATCAGATAATCCGAATGTTTATAAATTTTTAAAATTTTATTTTATAAATTTTTAAAAAAAATTTTTTAATTTTTAGAGCGTTTGTTTACGGAGTAATATACTCCTTAAAGCACACAAGCACACAAGCAAAGAAAACTATTTTAAATATTTCATTAATTGGAACAAAGAAATTCACGTCGATTGATTGATATGATTGCACTCAAGTGGATGGCGATGTTAGCTTCCTTCTCAACGGAAACTGTTAGATGTATGTGTGCGTTCAGTAGCACAAGTTATTGCAAACGATATCTTAATTCTTACGTTTTTCTCTTCAAATTTCTCTTTCCTATAGCAGCAGTAAGAGTTTTGTGTGGCCGGGAAATGACCTAAACTGAGAATGTATGTTCACATGTATGTTTCACATTAGCAACAATGCAACAACAATGCAACATTCGAACACCACAAAACTTAGCCGAAAGTGGTTGAATGTATATCTTTAAACACCTATTGTTAGAAAATGTCATTAAAGAAAACTCCGGCACCATCCTGGCTCCTGGCATCCTTACTCCGCGTTTTGAGACTGTCGACCACTCACCCATTTATCAAGTATTATGATCATAGTATGACATTGGCAATGTACGGCCCTGGCCCTTAGAAGTGCTGAAATTACACCTATACCTATACCTAGTCGAATATATCGGTCAGGTTGTTGCTAAGAACCCTAAAAGGGGTAAATAATTCACAACAGTTGCGACAATCGCTAACGAATTGCTAGAGAATCGCACCAATCGGACCATTAATGATATAAGATTTCAGGCAAAGGAGCTTTGGATTTGATAATGATATGAGTTGCTACTCTATCTTCATATGGGAAGGGAAGGGTTACGAGCGGCTCCTCCTCGTCTGGCAAATACCACCTTACACCTTACACAAAATGTTAGGTGGTATCCTTTTTTCTTTGTCAGTTAGCAGCAGTAAACGGGCCAACATCGAATACAAATAATAAGGATAGCATATCTACATGTGGGTGGGTATCGAACACTTATTATACCTTTAAACTATAAAAAGAGGAAAAGAGTGGAAAAGCGAGAAATCTTTTGCTTGGCTTATAAAGTAAGTATGGAAAGAGAAGGTGGAAAAGGAGAACCTGGTCTTTTGAGGTCATTTACGAAGTTTTGCTTTCCGTGACATGATAAGAAGGAGGGCACTGCTTAGGTGAAGAGTAAATTGTGTTTTGAAGAAAGTATTAATCAAAGAGTGCAATGTCTGCTGGACGGGGTGGACAGATTGTTTCAGTACATTGAGGTTTCCTGGATGTGTCTTGCAATGCCATCTTCTTTTCTTTTTTTGCTTTTCCTTGACACCTACCTCGACCTTCTGAAAGCTCCACAAAAACAACATAAAACGTGCAACTTTTCTTCCTATAGAGGTTAGTTACAGTTTTATTTATCAGTCCGCAACAGACAGTCCGCGTTAAGATAAGTCCTCATGCCATTGCATCGCATTGTCTTGATAAATAAACGAAACCATTTCGTTCATAATTATTTTCAAAGATCAAAATTTACAACAAACTATGTAGAGCGAAACATGAGAAAATAACTGTCATTTTATATCTTAAGTCCAACAGCGACATCAAATAATGTGGCCTGATGTGGCACATCAGGTTATCTTTATAGATTATGTACTCTCTGTAGGTCGCGATGTGAATGGTTTTTAAATAATTTTTTAAAATATGGGTCCCACGCAAATGACTGCCTCCATAGTATTGTTACGTAAATCCCAAATCCAGTTAATGCTAACTAATCGATTTTCGTAAGTAATAAATTCCTTAATGCATATGCGCGACGCGTCATACAGCTGCCGGCTGCCGGCTGCCGGCCAAGGAAAACGATTAACAGAAAAGCAGGTTAACGGATTAACAATGAAACCATGGAGTTAGGTGATCGTAACATGCTTGTAAAAATATATAAAAGTAGACTATTTGCGGAAGGCAGAGTTAGTCGGAAGAAGAGAACATCGAGTGATACGAGAATTAAGAAAGGATTGTAAATACTAGAAACTTAGAGTGAAAAAAGAATTCTGAAGTGTATTTCGCTTGGAAATAATATCCAAAATCTAGTGATACGAACCGTATCTTGGAAAAGCGGAAATTTGTAACAGTATTTTAAACAGTCGATTGTGGAGCATTGATTTTTTTTTTCGGTTTTTCACATAAGTCAGAATTTACTTCGTCGTCAATGGGGAACAAGAATAGTTAGATTATGGAATGTTTGTGATATGTTGCAGTAAGCCAATGAACGATAAGTGAACGATTCAATGGGAGAAAAAGCTCAAATGGGATTATATCGCATAATGTCGGCGGCAGGTCGCATTTCTGGCAGAGTTCAAAATCATTGCAGTTTTCTCTCGATAAACTGGTTCTTTTACGACATGTATGGCAGATTGATTGCATCAGCATCTCGCTCAAGTCGGAATCGCATAATTACGTTATTTATAATAGTTTAATGTTCTCTTCCGACTGAATTGTTATTTTCGTTTACAACAAACAGATCGCAACAAATTCTTAACTTTTGTTTGTATGTAAATGTGCTTCAAAAATCGCTTATCGGTTTTGTCTTTGGCTTCAAATCGGACGGTTTTGTTTACTTACGAAGCAGCAAAATATTAATTTAAGTTAAGTCGCTGACGATCTGAATTTCGCTCAACGTATACGCTGCATAATTGCCGAATAAAAAATAAAGAAAAAAACACGCACTCTAATGCTTAAAAAAATAAAGGGTGACCAAGTCGGTACAATGCATATATTTCTTAAACATCATGTCTCTTTTCAGACTAGTACAACAGTGTTGCTTAGCGGATCACAACGGAAAGATACGTAGCAAGGTAAACGAGCTGATGAAAACATCGATGCTGTGAATCAAAGTATGGATGAAAGTCGAGAACAAGCAATCAGCGCCACCTGGAACATTATTGATAAGGAATGACACGAACTAAATGATTTCCACTTGGACGATATGTGATTTAAACAAAGTGCAACAACCTGCAACATAACACGTGCCATATAACACGTGGCATAATCAATTTATGGAGAGAATAGTTTAATGAACGCGTATTCGCCAGAAATGCCGACGTCAACTGACCACCACCACCACGATTATATGACATAGATATTCTTCTTCGCGGTTATCGGTTATCTTAGAAGCCATGTCAAGGACAAAAATTATTCGTGTTATAGCTGAAATAAGTGCAGATTTATTTATGGAGTACGGGACCAAAAATTGAGTTTCAAACGTTTTTCCAAAAATTCAAAGGCCCTCACTTACATGGCATCATTTGATATATGATATAAGAGCCAGTATCGAAAGTGAAGAAAAAAATATTGACGATCTCTTATAATATTGTGTTAAAAAAATAAGAGGCATTTTTACTTCTTTTATTTCTCTTTGTACTCTACTACTCTACTTGTGGTACAAGGGTATATTAAGTAGTATGCGCGGATGTACACAACACTCGGAAGGACTTAAGATCGTCTCGCCTTTCATTATATCGATCGATTGAGAATTACTTTCTGAATCACTTTCTGGATCGATCAAAACTTATCTCTTAAGGACTTAAGATCGTCTCGCCTTTCATTATATCGATCGATTCAGAATTACTTTCTGAATCATTTTCTGGATCGATCAAAACTTATCTCTTCTCTTATTTATATGTTCAACGCACAGGCTGCAATTTTTGAGATGAAACTCTGATGAAATTCGCTATACCGGCATCTTTTGACCACGAGGATAAACGCTATTGAAAATGATTCGAATCGGACCACTCTTTCGACCCCTTTCCCATGTAGGGCTTTAATTCTAAAAATTGTTCTATGAATTATTGTATTGAGCGAAGTAGCGTAGGCTATTTAATGAGCGGTCATGACCCACTGCAGTGTTTTTACTTGCTCCTGTTTCAAATTAAAAATGTCCGAACGACCTTAATATGGACCTCGTTTGGAGGTACTATTTTAGTTGAGTCTTTTTTAGCGAACTCCCGCAAATATTGCGGCAGACCTGTGACCAACTATGCGGTGAACAAGAGTGATGGGTAAAGAATGATACGAAAGTGTTCCATAGGGGCGTGGAAGAAAAAAATATGAAACTTCGCTATTAAGCTTTTTGATTCGATTCAATTGAGTAGACCTGGACGGATTTTTTTCGGTTTTTTATCCAAAAAGTGAATAAGTAAATGTTATGGCACGATGGGGAAAGTAAAAAAAGAGGTTATTTATTGTTCCGCAGTATGAGGACACAAATGTTATGTTTAAATAAATAAAAAGAAAGTACGTAAGAATCAGCAATAAATTAGTGTCTAAATGAAAGTTCCAGTATAAGATGTCTTTGCAATCTTCTTATCTCATCGCATTCTTCTTGAAGAAATATTGGCAAAGCATGTCCGTGGGTACTGCCTCATAGCCTGACAAGATATTTTGAAGCAAGCTGTTGAAATCGATTTAAAAGAAATCGAAAATCCGGGGCATCATGAAGAGTTTGGTTATTAACGAACAACGGGTCTTTAACAACAAGACGAAGAGTGTTCGATTTTTTTATGTATATATAGATTTCCATATTAATACTAGAACTACCGAGTACGTCATGTTTCGATCCTTTTTTAATTTCAATCCTCGTAAAAACGATTACAAAGCATGTTCCAAAGCTTTCTGGTGTCAATTGTTTTTATGAAAAGGCCTTAAAATACCTACAACGACTCCTTCCCTATGTCATCCACTTTTCGCGATAGCGACGACGTACACCTATTTCCACCAGAACGGATCATGTTGATCCCGTATTTTTGTCGGTTTGTCGCAGTCGAAAAAGAAAAGATAGTAACATTCTTCCATCAATTAAGAATTCACGGTTAAAAAGGTGGGCATGATCTGTTCATATGCACGTCCGCAATACGAAAGAAACTGAAGCAAAATCGAAAAAAGGGCGCCATCTTTTTCATATCTGTGTTTATAACATTCGATCGCATGAAAATATTTTTAGAAACTCGTGACCCAAATATTCGTCAGCATCATTTTCATGTGCAATCTGAAAAGAGTTCTGATCGGCAAGAACTTGCGATAAAATCTTAATTCCAATTCACTTCACATTTATTTCTCATTTATTCCAACATACATTAGCACCTCTTCCACCTAATTGCTAATAAATCAGCGATAAGTTGGAAGTAAATTGAAAGTAAAATTTTTTTGCTAATTTTGGACTTGCGATGAAATTTGAAACTCGATCGGTTTTCTGTAACAAATGGTATTATTTCGTCTGCATATATTTTTTTTTGTCTTATTCTTAGGTTTTACGATATTTTACCATATAACGTACTCCGCCTTATCGTATTGGACACCATTTTTGCGAGCTTCGAATCGGGTTTTGCGCCGAAAAATCGTTCAATTTAATTCGATAGAAAGTATTACGTAATCGTGACGGGTGAAAAAAAAAAATATATGATACAATATGGCTAAAAAAGTAGAAGAAGCATGATGATTAAGATCAGCGATAAAATTGAATATCAATTTAGCAGAATTAGATGGGTGTAGTGTTTTAGGTATCACTTCGAAGTCAACCAAGACCATCGCTGAAGAGTACTATCATCTCATTAACATGCGCTCGTCCTTAAAGGAAAAAGATGCTACAAAATGTGAAGTGAACTTGTAGGCTATTTTTTAACACGACGACGGCTCTCTGAGCAGTGTTCTCATTTCGAAGCACGAGCTTATGTAGACAGCCTCAGGAGATCAATTGTCTCTTAGCCAATCATAATCAGAAAGAATAGTTGAGAGGACAATAGTTGAGCATATCTTAAACAAAGAAAATTATAATCATGTCGATCGATTTACTACCACACTCTCATATATCTCTTATATTATTATAAAATTCCTTAAATTTCTTCCTTAATTCTGCTGCTGAAGATGACTGAATTCCAGCATGCAATGCATGTCATGCAGTGCTTTCCTTATTTAATCAAAAAGAAAAAAAAAAAAAAGAAACAAAAAAGAAGCCGGATAACCAAAGTTTTCTGTAGAAGCTTACGATGAACATAGTCCGAGCATGAAAATATATGACACCTGGCTTCGATGATTTAAAAGTCGTGATTACATGCCATGGAGGAGAACGGTCTTGGAGCTTCACAGTAATTTTCGGAATAAGGACACACAACACACAAACTCGCCAACTAAACAGAACAACTAAAGGCGCGCAGGCAGTGCTTAAGTGCACGTTTCCTTAGCCTTAGGCAAACCCAAAAGTCAGGAAGAAGGCGAGTTAAATGGAAAGAGAGAAAGTGAGAATGGGAGAGTGAAAAATACATTTCATCTATGGCGACTTTTTGATCTACTGCCGCAAAGTCCTTACACACTAATTATTTTTTCCTTCTTTTTTGTACGTGTAACATGGTGACGGGCAGACGGAAGTCAGGAAGAAGAACAATTTATGGAGATGGCGGCCGCAGCCTGCGTACGCAGTGGGTACGTTCACAATCGATAAGTGTTACGCCTTTACCGACTGAACACTCACTCCATCTATTACCAAAGTGAACCCAATCGCATTTAACATTTATTCCCTGCAACGTTATATACGCTTCCGTTTCGTTTAATCGAAAATCGAAAATCGAAAATTCGCGATTGAAATATTCATTCAAGGATATGAAAGCAAATCATTTTTCCATCGTATTGCCAAAGACAACAATGAATCGCGACATCAAGCCTAGCAATCTTTAGACTCACTTCTGCAAAAAAGACAATGCTCTCTAATATATTATTAGATGTGACATGGTGTGCGGTGTGCGGTGTGCGGTGTGCGGTGTGCGGGAGATGAAAATGCCGAAAAACCGAACATTGTCGACAGAATAGGCCCGCAGACATCGTAAGACAATCGTGATTCGCCACAATGCAGCAATCGGTTGTGTTACACTGTATCCGACACCGATATTCACCAGATTTGGTTCTATCCCATGGTCCCATGAACTTTCTAAGCAACATTCCGACAATTATGAAGTCGCTGAAAAGCGATCTGACCAATGGTTTCCTTTTGGAACACAACCCATAAGAGCTAAAAAGGAAGTAAAAAATACTAGCCATCGGGAAATGCATTAAATAAAATATTTCTTGAGTTCCTCTTCTCTCTCTCTCATGTATTATAGGAGCGAATAAAGATGAATTTTCTTGGCCGTGACTTTTTTTACGGTTGTTTTTTTATTACTTGAATTCTACATGAGTTCTAGAGATGCAAAATGTTGGAAATATCTTACTTACCCTCAGGAGTTGCATTTTGAAGACTTTTGAGAATACGCATACATGCACATACATACAATAAGATGGCTTAATTTCTTCGAATTAATATCAATTTCTTAATATTTGTTTTTTTGTTTTTTTGTTTTTTTGTTTTTTTTTTTTTTTTTATTCATGTGACTGGTCGAGCAGGCAAAGCATCTCGAGTACCAACCCAATGCCCGTGGGTTTAAAACTTTACTCTTCGAATTTTTTTCTCTAGCTTAATTAATAATAATAATAATAATAATAATATTTAAGTTTCATTAAAACAATAAATTCTTCTTCTTATTCTTCTTCTTACTAAAAGAATTCTAATAATTCTGTTAACTAGAATGATTTGTTCAATTTCAGACGGATATATACGGATGCACTCGTCTGACCAATAACGCCCTAATTTCTATTACGGAGAGATTTTCTTCAATATGTTTGAAGTCATTGAGTTCGTTTGAGTTCGTGTTCTTTCTAAGACCAAGGAAAGCATATTTAACAATAAACCTACCGACATTTCATGTATACCTAATTCTACGGTATACATGAGCGGTCAAATGACCGTTCGTGCTAGACCAGACCAGACCAGACATGGTATAATTGATTTGCGGAAAATACACAACAAAAAAAAAGTTGTAAATATTGAAAAATAGATTGCATGTATATTTTAGGAAAACTCAATAAGCTACATGAAGATGCAGTAACGTTGTATGCGAAAAATTTTAAACGAAATTTTAAAACCGCTCATTTGACCCGCGCATGGTACGTTTAGTGTTAAATGACTTTCTAGTGCAAACATTAGCGTCAAGTATTAGGCAACGAGAACTACCCAATGGAGGGATTGTCATTCCAACTGCAGACGTCAGAACGTTTAACTCGAAGTAGGTTCTTAGCCTTTGTACCACTAATCTTAAGGGTTAAACACGATATTATTCCGTTCATGTAAGAATCATACAAAATTGACATTTCGTTGTTTTTTTATGCTTTTGCTTTCAGTGCAGTGATTATAATCCTATAACTAATTTTGAGAATATTGTATAGTTTTTCCACCGCTTCCTACCGCTTGAGATTTGATTACGTTAATAATCAGCCGTTATTTTAATCCCAAAGTTCTCAATGCTCCCGATCGCGGATAAATGATATTTTCACAGGCCCGCCAAGCGTAGCTCTCATTGCATTGCATTTCACTGCAGTCAGACATCGTCATAAATTCATTCCCCAATGGGCGCGCATTCATCGATTTTCGTGCTAGAAACTTTTGCGTCATAGATGTACTCAACTGCTTAGCTATCCAGGTATTTGAGTCGAAGGTGAAGTGCGAAATTTCGTAAATAATTTGTTTTTTTATGCAATTCACAAAATTTGTTCGCTTTGTTCACTTTGTTCACTTCAAGCATTACTATCATGGAATCTACAAATTTGGTCTTTCAACATGACATCATTGATCAATTACAAACTGATTTGTTTCCGATTCCACGACTGTCCATCTTTTTCTCGATTTCATAAATAATTTTGTTAAGGCTTTTATCTGTCTTAGGGATTTATAATAATATCTATCGCCTAATTCCTTGGCCTCCTAATTAAGGTAACTTAGTTTAAGTGTCTTCTGCGGTCGCGCTTTTGTTTTTGTTAACGTCACTCACTCCTCGTTTTGTGCCTGAAGAGATAGATGATGGTAGATATGGGTAGAGTTGTGCGAGAGATGTTTACTTTATCTAATGCGTGAGTGAAGGAAAAAGAGGATGCAATGATCGATTCAATCGATGCAATCTCCCTCGGTACGCATCTGTCGGAGCCTCATTGTTGTTAAACTTTTGCGATTTTTTTTGTGAGAGTCCAGTTGATTTGACTTGAAATTAGATTGACTTTCCTGTCAGTGGCAATTACTATATGATGTACTAAAATGTATTTATGTTCAGTAAATAAATGCTTTTAATGATCTAACTTATGATTCGATCAAACTTGGGATCATAACAAGAAACAAAGTTAGTCTTGACAATCTTAAAATCCTTTGTTTGCCAAGTTTACCCATGTGGCTACCGTCGTAGTAGCTCACGGAATACATACACACTTTTTACTTGCGGAAGCAACTTCCACTGCTTCCACAGCTGACTTTGCCGCCAAGCTTTTCAATAGGTTGCAGATTATTAAACGACACTTTTACTGCAGAAATATGTTATAGATTAGATGAAACGAGAACATAGGATGCAAATGGTTGCAGAACTTTCCTAGTCTTCCTGGCCAGATGTCAGAGCTTAATGTTAAGTCAGAACATTTTCTTCTTTAGAAAAATACCTGAAATACTTTGGAATGAATTCGTAGAATTAAGACCTACCGAAAGCTATACAAACTATGCAAGATACATAACACCCCGCTCAATAAATTCGTAGGATCGCTAAGAAGGCAACAGCATTTATACAAAAGTTCAAAGACATTATGCGTTAAGATAAGCGCTTTCAAGAGAATACACATTCTTTCCAACGCTCCTCTAACATTTCTATACCTTTCTTGCAGAATTATGC
The DNA here is from genome assembly GCA_000688735.1 of Glossina austeni. NCBI lineage: Eukaryota > Metazoa > Arthropoda > Insecta > Diptera > Glossinidae > Glossina > Glossina austeni. Next base: position 3,116,638 of record KK502410.1, on the reverse strand, counting down.
TTCTGATGCCTATAGTTATATAGCTTCAGTTTCGGCAATTACCACTTCATTGGAGCCATAACTCTGGATTCGTTAATAGTGGCGAGTTGTATACCTCATCCTACTTGTCCTACTTGTTGAGCGAGTGTGCTATCAACCGAAAATTTCTTTTCATCGCAAAATCAATCGATTACGATATTTAAAAACCATATAAAGTCTTGCAAATATTGATATAAAGTGAAAAACGAATAAGACTAAGATTATGATGATGAAGATGCTTCTGTCTCGCTTAGTAAAGAAATTATCTATAATATAACGAACGAACGTGACGAACGTGACGAACGTGTTTATTATGTAACTACGTATGACATTATTTCAGTTGACTGAATCTCTCGACGAAATTTAAGTGCCTTTCACGAAATGTTTCGGTTATCCACACACTTTTGTTTTCCTAATACGTTAAGTATACGTTAAGTATTCCTCATAATTATAAACGTATTTCTATATAAAAACAAAACTTCAAAAAACTATCGGAGTTACATGATGTTTAGGTAGATTGGCTAAGTTCCGATCAATTTTTATACCAAACATCCTATCGATGTCTTGTGTAGGAGGTAAGTAGTGGAATACACATATCGAAGGTTCCCTTCATATGATTCCTTTCGAATTGTAGCCGCAGTTTAACAATAAGTTTCATTTTCCAGTAAATATGCGGAATTTTTGTGCAGTCACTACGTTAACGGACAGAGAAGAAGCACACAAGCCGACATCAGTAAATCTTCACATTCATAAAGTTTTCAACATATATATCGTCCTATACCTTAAACAAGTTCGAATAAATCTAATGTTTAATCATACTAAACGATTTACAAACGACATGAAAGAATAATCAAAAAAAAATCCCTTTTGTCCATTAATGCATTCCGAGAGCACTCACTCACTGTAATCAAAGACAAAAGCAGGGAACAACTTGTGATCGCATTTACTTTAATAACCTGCTGGCGAATAAGATAAGATTTTTTTGAGCAAAAATTGCTGGGATTGGCACCTGGAAAACACGATTCTTATGAACTTGTTTTGCAGGCTATATGCACCGAAGGTGTGACATCTCATTTCTCATAAAATTTTTTTCTTTTTTTTTTTTCTAATGCAATCGTTTACTTTACTTTTCCATTATAAAACTTTCATCCTCAGAAGTTTTTATATATCTTTTGTCATTTGATTGCTTTGATTTTACTTCCTATTAATAATTCGTGAGAAGAAATGGGGACAAAAAAACGCCCTTTCTTTTCCTTTCTTTTCTTTTCTTTTCTTTTCTTTTCTTCACTAGCAATTGTTAATATTGCTGTTATATTATATCGAGTTTGACTTTTTGAATTTTTTTTTTTTTTTCTTGTCAACAAAACAAGAAGCAATGATCTCATAACATAGAAATTGAATTCTTTTTTAAAAAATTTTTAAATGTCGACAAGATTTCGATTTCGATTTCGATTGTATAGGGATTCAGCTAAGAGAGCAAAAGCATTTGCGAAAGTGTAATCATCAAGTAATTAAATGAAACTGAAATAATTTAAACGAACGGAACGGAATTGAAATAAATCTTCACTAATAGAAATTTTTTATTGAATTTTTATTTTATTTTAATTCTATTCATACATGAAACTCGAGTTCAATTCACTCTTAAAGCAAAACTTATATTAATTAATATTAAAACTCAGTATAAGTAAAAATAAAACAAATAAGAGGGAAAAAAATAAAAAAAAAGGATGTGCACAACTAGCATAGAGCCACACTTACAACCGGTGCAGGACCAAATTGCAAATGAACCCCTAAGCCATCGTAAAGCATAAGCATAAGCATAAGCTTGACAACCGATAATAGTTAACATCAATTAATTTTCGAATCATGATGACTTTCTAAGATTAGAAGCTAGTTTTAGTACGACACTCGTGATCCTTGTGTATTAAGCAATGTTGCTTTAATGGACTTTAAAAAGGCCGTTAATGAGAATAGATTACGCAGGAAGAACTTCGTTGATAAGCGTGACATTTTTGGTGTTTTCAAAGTCCTCAGAAGTTTAAGGTTTAAACATGTGAAGGCAAATTAAAATTAACCTTTCAGGCAAATTAAAATTAACCTCTTGCAATAATGTCGACGGCTTGTTAGCTACTCGTCGATTCAGTTAAATTAAAATT
>KK502410.1:3089409-3114079 GCA_000688735.1 Glossina austeni | reverse complement strand
TAATGTCGACGGCTTGTTAGCTACTCGTCGATTCAGTTAAATTAAAATTAAACTTTCAGGCAAATTAAAATTAACCTCTTGCAATAATGTCGACGACTTGTTAGCTACTCGTCGATTCAGTTAAATTAAAATTAACCTTTCAGGCAAATTAAAATTAACCTCTTGCAATAATGTCGACGGCTTGCTAGCTACTCATCGATTCAGTTGCAATTCGTACGATTGGAACTTGTTAGTATTGAAACTAAGTTGAAAGGTGTTTGGTTGCGCGGTGATAAAACGGTACAACGCCTGTTGTTCCATTCCACCATTCCATTAATATACAATAAGACCAGTTTTTTTTTAGGTATTACTGTCTTCGTTTTTGGAAAGAAAAAGACTTATATGCAAAGAGTGTTGTTAAAGTATTGTCTGTCACGCCTGATCTGTTGACGTCATCATCGTAAGGATCCTTTTTTGTTTTTTGTTTTTGATATCTTCATGAGCGGGGAGGCACTGCTCCCACGGAAAATAAATAGCAGATTGGTTCAAACAGGTTTATCTGGTGAATCCATTTCGCCGCCGCTAACCTTTATTGTTGCTTTTTAGGTATATGTTGCAGACATATGTCGTGTAACGATCGACTCTGCTGTTATTAATAGCATTCTACGGCGACAGTTTCAGATGGTTGGCGCGCATCTCATTCCACCCTTCATCCAGATAATCTTCTCAAAAACGGCATTTTTTATCTTAATACGAGAACTGTCTCGAGAGGTGTTTTCGTATCATAGCAACTTATTTAGACATGTGTTTGTTTTATTTATGTTAAGACACGACTTGCCGCAGAGCTCTTCAATGCTATCAAATCTATCGAATAGAAAAGTGACTTTAAATATATTTATGTTTTTCTTTTTATGCACACCACTGAAGGGCGGGAAATATACTCTTTTTGTCATAATCTTTGCAACACCTAAAAGGAAGCTTCAGAGACTCTATAGCGTATGGGAAACGAAGATATCGGCTACAAATTTGAGAGAAACATTAAAAGTTTTTATACGCAGGCTGCTATTGAGAATGGGTCAAAATGGTCGGAGCCCAAGCCCGCGATGAAACGTAAACTGCGCGCAACTTTGTTTTTGTAAACAAAGCTTTTTTGCTCATAATGGAAGTCTGAAATCTTCCACATTTACTTTACGAGGCATTTTACTATGCAAAAATGTCGGAAATAATCGGCCATGCCCACGCAAAGTTACAAGTAATTAAATTTTCTTTTTTTTCACTTTTTTTTTGGGTTTTTTGCTTAATAATCATAAGATGAACAAGACAGACTACGGCAGACACCACGACTTGGTCGATTGATTTCTTCTTAATAATATCGATAATCGTTATGGAAAAGTTTTTGTAAGCCAGTGAGTTTTGTACTTGAATAAAAAGCTCTTCATTTATCGAGCGAGGTTAGTACTTAAGATTACTACCGCTTAAAAAGTATTCAAGCCGACTATACGTATAATGCGTGTAAAACTCTCAAGGACTGGATTTGAAACTTCATCTGCAACTTCATGATAATTGTCTCTAAAGAGCACACGTAGAATTGTTTTGCATTAATTCAATTTAGCGAATCTTTGATTTTTTTAAAATAGAAAATATTTTACCAAAATCCGCGTTAAAGAATCTGATCTGGCTTTATTTTTTACTCCTTTACTACTTTACTATCTTTTACTAAAGTCTTAGGACTTGGAGGTTGAAGGCTGAAGGAAGAAAATTAAATAGAAATTTTACCCTCGAAAAACTTAATCACTTTCAAAATTCGCTTACTGCAATCTCTCATCTCAATTATAAACCAGCAAGCCGTAGGATATGAATGGCAGTTCTCGCGGATATTTATGGTAGTTGTGAGAATCTGAAAACAAAAAAATCATTAAACACTCTACGCTGCTCCGTTCAATGCAGTTCGTTATTTCTCTGACGACTTTTCAAAATAGCGTATTAGGTGGGAAGTAGTCGAAACAGTGCTTCGATTCAAATCATTTTCAATAGCATTCATATCGGACCAAATTTCAACAAAATATCTCAACTATTGCGATCTCTATATTGAACAAAAGAAAAAAGATAGATAGACGGACAGAAGGACAGACAAGTTTAAATAGATCTGAAAAGTGATTCTAAACCGATCCGTATAATAAAAGGTCTGCCCCAAGTCCTTCTGCGTGTTGTATACATTTTCACAAACTTTATATACCCTTGTACCGCAAGTGGTGTAGGATGCAAAACGAAATAAAAGAAGTAAAAATGCCTTTTATCTCTTTAACATAATATTATGTATTTTTTGCAGCGGAACAATTAATTAACGATGCGAAAGATTTCTTTATTGCAATCAAGTAAATGATAGTAAAAATCTAAAAATCTGAACAATGAACCGATTGTGAAAACAATATCTAAGCAACACTACAAGATCATCTACTACACAATCGAGTCACACGAATGCACACGATCAACCAATTGCAGGCATTTGAATGCCGAAATTAATAACACAAAAAGAATAGTGGAAGAAGAAGACTTATGGACAAAAAATATTTTATTAAAAACTACTTGAATCTATTTGCAATGAAAAAAAGATATAATTGCATGAAGATTCGAAAATCAGGTTAGTATGACTGGATCCTAAATGCGGGTTTGAACGAAATATTGGAATTACTGCACGGGGCCTTGCGGTCACCGAGTGATAAGTGGATTTTTTGATGCTAGACAATGGGTGTTGATATCGTCAACGTCGCGTCGCGTCGCATAAGCAAATTTAAGCACAATCGCTGCTAAAATTGTACAAATAATTTCAAGAGTATCAGACAAACTTGCAAAGGTGTGAGTACACCTTGCAGAGATGGTTCGAGATGTGGAACGGCTTATTCGATCGTCGAAGTTAATGTCATCATCGAAGTCATTACTGGCTACCTACAGAAAGTCCCTTTCATTCAGTTCGCAAACGCTTAGGCAAACCCTAAGGACTCATTGATTAATGACAGTAGAAATACGTCTATTCTGCGAACCCAGTGCATGGGGGCGTGCAGTTTGTGATTTGCAACAAAAATGTTTGTATGCGCTCAAAGGTCTCAAAGGTCAAAGGAGTTTTGGGAGTTTTGGGAGGGGTTTTAAATTTTTTTCCCACGGCCAGTCCACAGACAGTTACATGTAAAAATGAGTTAGACGTACTTTACCCTTGTCGGAATAAACGGACGGGCGAAACCCACTTACCGTACTCATAATTGAATTAAAATTTAAAGATATTTTTTTCTCTTCTTTAATTTAAATTAATATCGGTTTTGATTGGACGCACAGAAAATGTTAATGCCTGTTTAATAATTCGAGGGAGCGTATTAACTAAGTTGCACCTGTACATATATGTCTGTTTCTATGTTAACCATAATTATATGCAAATATATATATATATCGAAAAATAAATGCAATAGAAAGAAAACCGAAAATCTGTCATAACAGTGGTATGCTGCACAATATGCTATCAAAATTTGGCATTTTGGACTGACGGAGATATATAGCTGAGATATAGCCAAAAATGTCACGACGATGAAGATGTTGTATATATTTGACGTGACGGATTTATTCGAAAGTCTATTATGCTATGACATGAGGGCTGACCGTTGTAGAAATTGTTGTTACAGATACGCGTTAAGATTTATTATTTATTTATTTTTTTTTGTATGTAAATGTATGTATGTAATTGTAGGTAGGTATGCACTTAGTAATCACTTTACATGGCTACAGTTTATTTTGCCATTGTGCTATGCACTTAATTTTGGTCACCTTTTGTACAAAGTGAAATTTATTTGCGATAAATCTTCTACAGTTATTTGATGCAATCCGCCTGAATGGCCGAGTAGGCAAGAGTCTCGACTAGCAACTCAACGATCGTGGGCTCATATCTCAAGTGTGGTAGCGTTTTTAATAAAGCCGATAGCCTTAAATGCTAGTGCTTTAAGACTTTAGTCTTAGAATTTATTCGCTGGTTAAATTTATAATAATAATAATAATAATAATAATAATAATAATAATAATAGTATTGGATGCAATATTTTTATAAACTTTTTCTGGTCATTTCAATAATGTTTTCCGTTGAACTTTGATTTTGGAAAGAAAATTTGTAAAGAAATTAAAAATTTAATTTCAGAAAAATTAATACAAATTACGCGACTGTTTTCGGCTGAAATTTCCTTTTTTCTTTTCACAGCGACTCTTAACCTTTCCGAAAGTGTCCGACCACTCTTTTCGCCTTCTTCCGCACACTAACAAACTAAAAACCACAACAGAGCCTTCCCATCGTCAATGATGTCGTTGCGAGCGAGATTAACCCGCTAATTAATCCCACTCGTGCAGGGTTGTATCTGTAACGAATATAACAACGAAGATACAACCACATGTTGCAGATTTCGAAGGTAATCGTAAAAAATACACTTCTGATGGAATTTTTTGGACCCCCAGCAATTGTTAAAACTTATTACGGAAACAATGTACCCACGGTTAGGCTTCGTGCGTCTGAAGATCATACTTTGGGAGGTGGTTTCTTAAGTAAGGAATGTTGCCCCTTAAGTGCCCTAAGTGTTTAAGTGTTTCTAAAAAGCCTGTACGTGAAAAAAAAATTAACTGGTGGGTATCGCCAATGGCATTGCAGTCACCCTAGTGCAGAAGCCTATAGAAACAAGATTCTTGTTTTTTGTGGTACCATTTAGATGATTTCGACTTGGACGATATACGGCTTGAACAATTTTGGTACAACTTGCCATACATTTCATGACAAAGTGAATTTATTGCGAAAAACGGTCAATGATCGCGTAGCCTCCAAAAATGCCTGTGTGGGAGCTTGCCACAAAGGTGATGCGATATAATATTTTGCGGTTATGGAGGAGCATTGGAGCATTGGAGCAGATTCATGTGGAAAAGTTGCAAAAATTGATGTTCGGCAACAAAAAAAAAAAAAAAAAAACACTCATTTATATTTGAAAGAATATATTTCAAGAGTAGGGGGAAAGATTTTGGCATAGTATCGGCAACCGGTGCTTTTTTTAACCTATTAAACTGTTTTATTATTTGTCAGTGAAAACGAGCACACTCGATGAAGGAGGAGTGAAATTCTTAGGCTCTGTAAACAAAATGAACAAAAAGTCAAGTGGTGCGTTAGTTGCTAGCCAAAGACATTTCCAGGGAGTATAGGTCGATAGGAGCTATTTAGGAGATTGACCAGATCCAAGCAATTTGTCGTTAGCGGCAAGAGACCATATCTTTATCTGAATAACTCAAACGAAAGAATGCGTTAGAAACATATGTTTGTACTCAGGCTTAGCCTGAGTAACTTATGTGCGTAGCTTTGCATTTTCCTTAACAAAGGGATAAAATCTTTTATTAAGAAAATTATGACGAAGAGTGGGTAATAGCTTGTAGCCATTTAAACTTCAAGTTATAACAACGTATCGAAGACTGAGTTTCTCTTAGGTGAGAAATTAATTGCAAAGCCATTTATAGCAAACGAACTAAAGAGTTAAGGTATCCCGCCGATAATATTATCAAATGTATATTCCGAGTTAAATATTTAAGCAGGAATTGTACAGCAACTCCCTGAGAAACAAGTGCTTGGCACTGAATTTAGACCAACAAAGACATTTTGGATATGATATCCGAATGTTTGAAAAGCTTTATATTTTTCTTAATTACGGGTTCTTTGCGATTAATTCGCAAACCAATAATTAAAACCTTCGACGCCGTTTAATTTTATTAAAGTGTTATTAATAAACAATAGTATTGCATGTCCTATAATGTTTTCGGCGTCGAAAGAACCAATTATTTATCTTTTACTTAAATAGTGCATTTCAGCCTTCAGAACAAAGCATGGGGGTTCAACTGTTTGTTCACTGTATTGCGCATTGATTATTTGCTCTCGAGCATAAAAAAGCGTAAGTCTTTATAGAAAACTTGTTCGTTACCACCGAACCCCACAAGATTTCACTCTACATTCGATATCGAAATTTTCTAAGGTTTCTAGTGTTTCTTCTGTTCAAAGCTATTGCAAGATCGAGGGAGTTAATAAATTCACCGCTTTCTATAAATATTGTTACTGTTGTTAATTTAGCCAAACTGAAGCCATTAAGCATTGTGGAGTAAAAGTAATCGAAAATGTTAAACAATTCTTTTAATATGAACTAAAGCTGAAGCGGGAAGGTTTTATCGACTTAAAGCGCCACCAAAGCTCCAAGCAAAACAGCTTCAAATGCAAATGATGACGAAGCTCAGAAAAAAGACGATGTGCTCTACAAGGCCGACTACTTAAAGGCTATTTATTACAAGCTCCAACAATAACACGAATGAAAAACCGTCGTATATTTACTTACGAAGGAAGTGGGAACGACTGCAAACTCTCCGTGTATTAACTAACTTGTAATTTCCAAAGTGATCACTGACCAGACACTGACTGAATTATAACTGCGCCAAAGTGCGAAAAGTGTTGGCTCCCGTTCAGTTGATCAAAAATTAACTACACTGAACTACACTTAGTGACCTAGCGGAGCGAAACGAATTAATCACAAAAGATAAATATGCTTCTTCTTTCTTGGGATAGCTTCCATGATTTATGTTTTTATAGTCACTAAATTGTGACTATTGTCTTGCTTTCTACGGGCTGGTATTCCATGATTCATATTTAATCCGTGCACCACTGAACAGCGCATTAACGCTAAATGTTAAATGCTGCAGAAATTATTAATTCCCTGTGCTTAAGGTTTTTCACGCCCTCCACTTCAATCAAATCATAATACCGAGCACAGGAAATAATACGTGAAATTTATGCGTTAACAACTAAAATGACTTGCTAGTGTATCCCCATAAGCTGTCTAGAATGGAAGGGATCATCAGGATCATCTTATGAAATGTGTTTCCTTAAGCTGATGCCAATGAAATAAAACATAATTACAAAAATGTCCGGCCGCAAGGTAGTCAAAAATCTAATCAACAGCATCGTGAAATTTGCGCCTCAGGAACACCTCAGGAATTTCTCCTCTAGGAAAATCGGCCACAACAGAAATGTATGCTGGCAAAAACTCAACTGCATAAATGTCGCAGTTAAACTTTTCCAAATTGCTAAAGAAAAGTTGAATACCATACAAAAGAGAGAGAGAGAGAGAGAGAGAGGTCTCATCTGGTATTGCAACTATATAGTTAACTAATAAGAGTGAAGTGTCGGTTAACATGTGCAGAGCACTCAAAATACACAACGAGTTGAAGATCAGCAAGATTCAGAAAATCCGTTCGTAATCCTGTTACCAAAACAAGTGCATCTGATAATGTAGATGATAAGAAAATTCGAGTAAATGGCACACACAAACTCTAATTGCAAGCAAATCATATTTCGGCGATTTAAGACTTTTCGAAGAAAGTTGCTATTCAAACGCTAGTAATAAATTCTCTTCATGATGATCAAGCTCCCCTCCTTAGCTACAGCCGACATAGTTTAAAGCGCTTAAGGCGCTTAAGGCGCTTAAGGCGTCTTGCCTGCCAGAGCATTTCTGATCCTAAAAAATGTAAAAATATTTCTTATATGTGACGAAACAGTTAGTTTCGTGATATAATTCTACAGTAATCTTAATCTTAGTTGCGGACAGCCATCAGCTTTTAACCGTCATTTTTCCACACAACGCAACCTGGATAGTACGTGAAAAATCTGTTTGCTGAATAATATAACATAAAGCTAACTATACAGCCTGTGATTGTCGGTCTACAACATTAAGATAATTTATGTCTACTGTTACTGGTAAAGTCTGTCACTAAATACGATGTGGCCCGTTTCTATTAGTGACTAATTGATTCTGACAACCTACTGTACTATACTTCTTAGCCTTATTACACAACCTTAAATCTTTGCTTAACCCCCTGAACGCTCCTGTGCTTGTGATTATGAAAAAGGAAACTAGAACTATTTTATTTAATGTATCTCAGAGTGCTTCAAAAAAGAAAAGAAGAAGACAGAGGACAAGATAACTGTGGCGGGCGAATAATTCATCGAATATATTGAACCGAAACGATTTAAGGGAAACGCGAGGAAAACCGTATAAGAAAATGTGCGCCAGATAGCATTAGTAGGAAACAAAATTGTCCTCGACTAAAATCAATTTAAATAAATTTTCAACTTTTAAGGAATCGGACAAAGTTGAATCGTGCCATAAATTGCGCTACTTGCAATCACTAATCGCTTACAGCAAAAAAGGAAGAGGAAACAGATAGAATCGCGTCTGAGTAATGAACTTCATTGAACTTAATTGAAGAAATTTTATAATTTAATTAATTTATCCATCGTCCTCATTGAGAAACTGTTAGCAGCAACACAGCATTTGGAACCTACCAGCAAGCTAAGCAAGAACGCTTACAGTAAAAGTTCTTAAGAAGAATCTCGAAAAAATCTCGAAATCTCGTTTATTTAACTTTAGTTTACTATTAATATAGTTTTTTAACTTAACTTTTAACTTAACTTAACTTAACTTAACTTAACCTTTAACTTTTAACTTAACTATAGTTTATTTAACTTTTAGCTTACCTTCAAATTGCCATAAACTGTTTAGATTCAAAAGTTAGAGGCAATCGAGATTTGTTTCTTTTTAGATTATCCTTCGAGTCCTCAAGTCCTTCTTAGGTCCTTTTTCATACGGAAAGTTAAGAAATTCGAAGAATCGATGACGGATGTTCCACGCTTAGTCATTGCCTTAATTTTGGCAAGTGCTGTGAGACTTTAAAAGACCCCTGTGGAGGTTATCTAAGGCTATCAAAAAGTTGAGTTTGCGATAGTTTTCTAGATTTATCGGAATCATTTGACAAAGTGTGACACGCGTCACACTTAATAACAGAAGGTACAACTAACCGCCTACCTACTTTATCTCACTTGAGCACCAACCACCTGTAAGTGAAGTCCGGAAGTAGAGAAGACAAGCGATCTTACAAATACAAAATTAATGTGTTGGGCATAAAATTAACGCATAAAATCACGAGATCGATATTTGCGTTACCTAAAACATTAAGTTTTAGGTGAAAATGTGAAACTGATCACTGTTGTTGTCTTATTAACAAATTGGTGTAAGTAAGTACCTGATAGGTCATTAAATTCTAAATTCTAATTCTAAATTTATTTTTCGTAATTTATATGAAAACATCCATACATAAATGTATAGGTATAAGTTCTAGGACACATCAAAATTTTTTTTTCAGATTTTTAAAGAACGAAATGGAGGTGTGGCTGCTCTTGCACAAAAATTCTTTTTTTGCTTGGAATTTCTTATCGTACAGCTGTAGATCATTTTTGGAATTTTACGTATGGAAAGACAAGTTAAAAATTTATGCGTACACGCCTCTAAAGGAAATGAAGCTTTTTTCTTTTAATTAAATTAAAAATAAGTTGCGTCGATTTGAAATTTGTGTTGCCGTACATCGCTTGTGGTGCAAGAGCACATTAACACATGTGCGGATCCATGCAATACCCAGAGGAATTTGGAATAAACTCAACTTTTATTACACCGATCAATTCAATCGATCAAATCTGAATCGATCAAAGCTTGCCTGCGCCTCTGTTCGTTTGTGTGTCTTGTTTTGTTGCGCTCAACCTAGAGGCCGCAATTGTTGAGATATTTTGATGAAATTTCGACGCGTTTTGGCCCAAAGCGGAAGGCTTTTGAAAATGATTTGGATCAGACAATTTTTTCGACCACTTCGCATATAATGCTTCACTTTGAAAAGTCGCCCTATGAATAACTGTATTCAGCAAAGTGATGTAAGTGATGTATTTAATGCTGGACCGTGCCCCATTATAGTGCTTTTACTTGTTTTTAATTAAAATTTTTTAAAGTCAATTTATCTTTTATCGAAAAAATGCCTTAACTGTCATTACAGAATTTTATTATGGAAGTACAAGGGAATTTTCGAAGTTGTCGAATGAAATATCAAGGAGCCAATAAGTTCGAGGAACATGATTTCTTAGTTGCGATGCCTGCACCGTATAATATATATTTATATTTATTGGAGTTGAGCATATCTTGGGAGCAGCGGAACTTTGCTTAAGCTTTTTTTCTTTAAAAAGCGGCTTTCGAAATTATCCACTGGATTCGAAACTCGTCAAATATTCGAAAGACCACTTTTAGAACCGTTCAAAATTTTGCTTTGGCCATAAATACTGTTTTTTATATAGTTTTTGCATAGTTGAGTAAATTCGTAGGCGGAAGGGAGATCACCATAAATTTCTCAGAAAAACAACTTTCTTTCTGTTGGCTCAATAAATGTTTAAACTCCCTTGTAGAATAGTATAGTATAGTACTAATATAGTATAGCATAGTGCTAATATAATATAGTATAGTATAGTACTAATATAGTATAGTATAGTACTAATATAATATAGTATAGTATAGTACTAATATAGTATAGTATAGTACTTATATAATATAGTATAGTATAGTACTAATATAGTAGAGTATAGTACTTATATAATATAGTATAGTATAGTACTAATATAGTAGAGTATAGTACTAATATAATATAATATAGTATATATAGTACTATATAAGTATATAGTAGTAGTAGTAGTATATAGTAGTATATAATAGTAGTAATAGTATATAGTATAGTATAGTACTAATATAGCATAGTATAGTATAGTATAGTACTAATATAATATAATATAGTATATATAGTACTATATAAGTATATAGTAGTAGTAGTAGTATATAGTAGTATATAATATAGTATAGTATAGTACTATATAGTATAGCACTAATATAATATAGTATAGTATAGTACTAATATAGTATAGTATAGTACTAATATAATATAGTATAGTATAGTACTAATATAATATAGTATAGTACTAATATAATATAGTATAGTACTAATATAGTATAGTATAGCACTAATATAATATAGTATAGTATAGTACTAATATAGTAGAGTATAGTACTAATATAGTGTAGTATAGTATAGTACTAATATAATATAGTATAGCAAAGTACTAATATAATATAGTATAGTACTAATATAATATAGAATAGTACTAATATAATATAGTATAGTATAGTACTAATATAGTATAGTATATTATTATACTAGTATATTATACTAGTACTATAGTATACTATATTAGTACCATACTATACTATACTATATTCTAGAATAAGTGAAAGCAAGTCCATTACGTAAATGAAACTTTTTCCTTGAAATTTGGACTGTTTATCTAAGCGCTCCGAAAAGATAGACGACGTTCAATGACTCTATGCTGGAAAATTCCAGCTTAATATCCTACCTGTCGCTTTGTACTTTCTCTAATACAGTAACGGTAATAGGATCTTTATCATAGAAAAACTAGTAAGGAAGTTATATTCGACGGAGACCGAATCTCGCATAGCCACCATCATGTTTTCCGCATTCTCAAAAAAGTGAGAAAAATTGAATTTAACCACTTGCAACTTTGCGTAGACACGGCAGATGTTTTCCATTTTTACACGTGAAGAGTAGAGTGTTTCGCAAAGTAAATGTGGAAAATTTCAGTCTTCTAATTTTAATAATTTCCGAGTAACGAGCAAAAATCCAAAAATTTTTGTTAAAAAAAACGGAGTTGCGTTCAGTTTAAGCTCCACTGCGCATTTCTGCTCCGGCCGATTTGACCTATTTTCAATATTAACCTGGGTGTAGAAATTTCCAATGCTTTTGCCAAATTTGGAGTCGATATCTTAAGTTTTGCGACCAGACAAGTGCCAACAACACACACCCCACAGTCACTCAGACGGACAGACATGGCTAAATCAGCTCAGAATTTCACACTGATCAAGAATATATATATACATTATGCTTTCTTTTCTGTATTACATACATTTTGGAAAAATACAAAATGAGTTTATCCCCATCTTAAGGTAGTGGGTATACTGGGGCAGCATGCACATATGCTGCTTCATCGAGGCCTTAATTGATTTTGATGTTAATTATGAATTCAGCTAGAGAATTGTACATTTTCGCAATGCGCAAAGTATAAGGCGTGCAGCAACCAACCAGCACGCTTTAGCATAAAATTTTCAAGAAAAAAGAATGAAGGAAAAGACTTAGATGGGCGAGAGCAGACTAATAGAAAAAATAACTATTTTTGTATAACAATATATATATAATAGTTATTGTAATTAACAAACATATCCATAACCCATAACAACACTCCGATCGCATTTTTCTCGGATCCCAATTTTTCTAACTTCAACAATTTTCATACTTTTCTTATTCAAATCGTTTATAATGACGGGGCGGTCAGATATCGTTAAATGAATTGAAATTTTATATATTTAACAAGACTTCGGCTATTCTTTGATACAAAATTGAACGTTTGTTTCTATTTAAATGATCGCCCATCATACAAAATGCAAACAATATCTTGAAAATCTCTTACGTTTTCCTTTGCATGATGTAAGATTTCTCAGAATTTTTCTACTTTTTTCTCAGAATCGAATATACTCAAAAAAAATTAGTCGGCCGCAAAGCATTGCCCGCATTGCGTTGAAGATGGCTCTCGAACCTTCTCGAATACTTACTTATTGCTTTATTAGTTTTCCTTTTATCCAAAAAAAAATTTTGTCGCATGAATATCGGAGTGGGTAAGAATCGCGGCCAGAAAGTCAGTAATCGCGGATTCAAATCTCAAATGCGATAGAATTTGGCTTTAGATAGAGGTGAGGTGAGGTGAGGTGAGGTGAGGTGAGGTGAGGTTCAGTTTGTAAAGGCAACATATCTACGAGATTGCGGCCATCACCATTTATCTTTCCATTTATCTTTCCTCATTGCTTTCTGACCGTTGCTATGCTACACACAATAGGGAGCATCCCTCGAGAGGTTACTCATATTAAAAAAGAGAAAAGCCAAAACCGAGCCTTTTATAAGCTTTTGTAATAGCTTCAGTCGTACAGCCGCAGTGATTTTACTTCTTTTCTTTCTTTCTTTACTTCTTTAGATTCAAATTTGGATCAGTTATATCTCGTGGTACAGATACCCACTTAATTGAAACATGCGATAATGAATTTTGAAAAGCACTTTTTTTTATAATACACATACATGCATACGTATATAATCTCTTCTTACATAATTTTATTTCATTGCCTTAATTTCTATTCCAAACGCCAAAAATTATGAAAACAAAAAATGACGTATTGATATAACTCCTTAATTGAGTGTTTGCTGGCTTTTCATTAGTTTTTCAGCAATAACTGCAATTAAATGTAGGTTCAGGGCTTATCGATTAACAGCTTTATTCTGAACATAATTATTGAGAGACCGTTATCCATATGCCTTTGCCCAACAACGAAAAAACCCGTTTTTGGTATTCTGGCGTTTAATCATACATTTCAAGGTTACGAAAAAATGACACATTTGTGCTCTACTCTTGAGCAGGTTACTAAGTATTATTATAATAGTCGTGCTTAGTGCAGCGAGATAAGGAAAAATTTTTTAAAATTTGAAAGAAATCGTAAGTAAAAAAATGATATCCGACTGCGATCGCATCCTTTACACCTATTCCCGTTGTTTTAAAAAACACTCAAAAAAAGGGGAAAACTGAATTTTTACACTCTATAATGTTGGGTGGGTGGGGCTGATTTTTTCTATTTTTGTAGAATAGGAGTGTGTCTGAAGCAAACATCTTCATTTTTCTGACCACAACACCAGTTAACAGATAGATCGACAGAGGGACTGACAAACATAAACGGTCCACCTTTAATATTAAACAATAGCATTGTAGATATTGTAGTATCGCTGAAGTTTTTTTCTGGGTGCTGCACGCTAAAAAGGCGGGGCCGATTGTTTTCATTTTTATACAGCCACTGCAGGACCGCACGTTGCGTATAAACGTAGATTGTTATCGTTGTGCCGATTGTGGTTTACGTAACGAGTAATGAGTGAAAAATCACATTTTTTTATTTTTATAAAAACAAAGATGGTCTTAGGTTATATTGCATTATGAGCGTATCCTTTGATCGAATCGGGCCAATTTCAATAGCATCTTGTGTGTAAGAACTTCCAATGTCTCTGGGAAATTTGAAGGCGATAGCCTACTTTTTGCGACCAACAGAATGCTTATTACAGGCATTGCACGGATAGACGAACAGACAGATGAACAGACGCATACTTAAATAGGTATAGATTTCGATGCTGACCAAGAATATATATATATCAATTTTATATGGTCTCGCAAACTTCCGTTTGAGTGTTGCGAACATGTTGATAAATATGATATGCGATCCTTTGGTGATGGGTATAAAAAAGAAAAGAACTAAGGTAAAAAAAGGTAAGGTGTATGAATTGTTGACCAGTGCCTAATTAAAAACGCACCTAAGAATGTTTCTCTGTTCATTTGTCCTTATGTACGTCTTTTCAATTATGTGCGGTATAGGAAACATGCTCCCGTTCGAAAAAATTAAGATATCATCATAAATGGACAAGCTTGCCATAAGACCATAAAACCAGAACACTTTTGCTTTACGTGCTTTCTGCTCACTACTCACAACCTACACCACATACACGATAGAAATTTCCGCTTTCATTCCACGAAAATAGGAAAAATGAGCCACGCCCATGCAATATAGCGACATATGCAAACTTGTTTGTTTCCTATTTGCTTAGTTTTTTTTTTTGTTTTGGGATGACAGCGATGGGTATAAAAGATTCGTTTAGAGCCGAAAATGATTTCCTTACTTGTTCGCACTACAATTTTCTATTTTCATAAACCTTCTTGTCATTACGTTGCGTTAACGTAGCATTGATATTGAAATGCCTTGTTGTCACATACTTTTGCTTCGGAATACTCAATCTGAGGCAAAATGACGAAAAAAAAACGATGACCAGCGAACCGAATCACTATTGCCAAGTAGGGCAGCAAATCTCCAAAGTTCAGTGAGGGCGAAAACGAAGCAAGAGACTTTTGAAACGAGTTATATAATGTGAACTGAGTTGTGGGGTAAAAACAGCCCCCAAATGACTTCTTAGTTGTAATAGAAAATTAAAGAAAACTCGCATTTTTCTAAACTTCTTTTACTTTGATGTGCGATTAGAGCCCGACTCAACTATTATGTAGAGCTGCTATCTATTTAATCATCTGAATTATTTGTTTATTGCGAAACGTTTTTATATTTTTCTAGATACGCTGTCATAACTTCATTTTAATTGCAAAACTCTTTCCAGAGACAAGTATAAAACTTTCCTTTTCACGAATCCTTTACAAGTCATTAAACTCAACAGAGACTGAATTGAGCGCAACGTGGCGCATGACTAAACCATTCAATTAATAAAAATTAAGTTTAGAAAAGCTTCGGAACAGTTTTTACGAATACAACAGCACGAAGTAGCGATAAGGTCGGAACATTTTCAATTTGCAAATAAGTGCCCGATAAAGGCCGACCTTTAAACATCTTTCACCACTTCGCTTAATACATTTATTCATCTATTTTCTTGATAACACATTAGCACTTACACTTTGTTTCCATGCAAAGGCGTACATTTTTATGAAAGCCTTTATATGTGGGAGCGGTCCTTAAGCCTGAACTGATGTGCCGCAAATTTAGCAAATTTAGCAAAATTTTTTTTTTGAAGATTTCATCTTTGATTTTCTTGTGCATAAAGACTTACATTTCATGAGAATGATTATGTAGAGTGCCCAGTAGGTTAACAAAATTGAGCGATGTGGTCCAAATACGCTACCGTTCATTCGAATCGATCATCATCACCATCACGAATCGATTTTTGGAAGCATTAAAAATTCGACTCTTCAACCCATATAAATGCGCATTTTTGTTGCTAACGCTAACATAGGTGGGTGGGTGTTCGGAAATAGGACAGATGGGTGTTCGGAATAGAATAGGATTTGTTACAAATATGATGCAGTTAAGTTTTATATCAATTTTTTTTTTTTTTTTTTTTTTTTTTCATATTCTCGGCCATGAACTATTTTGCCACATGCAGGCGTAGTTATTGTCAGAAAGGTTTGGTGAGATGGGTTTAAAAAAGTTTCCCCATTCGATTGGATACTGAAATATTATTGTTTAGCGATTTTTATTGAGAAATTTTTTTTGAGAACTTTATTTTATTTTTATATAATGCCTTTTCAAAAAAAGACATTTTATTCGAATCTCATCCCTCCTACCTCAACAATCTCGGGCGATGGTTGAACAAAAGAAAAAAGACAAAAATGCATTGGCAGACATCAAATAGACGGCCAGAGAAAATTGGGCAAACAAATTTAGACAGATAAATAACTAATAAAACGGGGGATGCATCTTAAGCCCTTCCTTACTCACTCGTATGTCCATACCGACTTAATACACCCTACCGCAAATATTGTAGAGTATAAACACCGTATCTATAGATATATATATATATATATATATATATGTGTGTGTATATTGTGCGTAGTTTGACAAAATTTATTACAAATGAAATTTATTGATTGCATCACTAACTTCTATCATGAAATCCGATTCGTGTAATTCGTATAATTTATCGCATTCGCCCGCATTATCGCATTATTCCCGCCATCAAGTAAGTTCTTTAGTTGTTGGATATTATACAAATACAACAACTGGGGAACCAAAATGTGTCTGTGTACAAGTTTTGACCGTTCCCCTGCAAAGCAATTAAACGTTTCTGTACAAATTTCTGCTCACAACGTGAATTATAGTTATTCGGTAATTGACAGAGATTAGAGCATGTGTTGGATCTAAAGGAAAAGAGTAAAGATATGTTTATAACTACGGCATATATGCGGCATGCGTCACGCATAAGGAATACGTACGCGCACAATTCCGCTTTGACCATTTGGCGTGCTGTACTGGCTTCGTTAACTACAAACATCCAATTACCTTAAACGATCCGAAAAAAAAAAAAAACAACAAAATAATAAAATTGTTGTGGATTTGAAACACTCTGGCGAGCTTATTAATTAAACTGTGAGCAAGCAAGGATACCTTTGCTATTGAGAGCTGCTTGGGGAGTTATAAATCGCGATGTCGTCTGACATAGCGAGGTTTGCCCGGGACTCTGACGTTTCGCACGAGTTTTTGTGCTTCTATCTACACCCATAATATCTAAGAAATCCATATTTGAAGAGACATCAAGGGTCAACTTGTGAGAATTGTTTTCCTTAAGATTATCAATAATTAAATGCGAATCGACTTTGATTTCCGGCGGGGAAGTTTTACTTAAATCCCGAACGATGCGTTTCAGCCATGAAGCACGATTATTAGGCGTCGTCTTGCCGTTATTATCATAGGTAGCCACTTGATTCTTTTTAATACTCAGTCTTTGGCCGGCAGATGTATATAAGAGGTAACTGAAAATCGTATGCAATTTTTTTAAACGCATTTAACTTAAATTTGGATATCGTTTAATATCGTTTAATGATTCGCTTACGTTGGTCCCTCCGTTGTTGATGTGCTTGGCAAAGGAGATGGATCGTCATTGTAATTCCTCATATTATCTACGCTTGAGAAGGCAGACATCTCGTAATTATATCCGTTAAAAGTTTGTCCATTAGCATTAGGATTTCTTTGAGAAAAAATATAAGCCGGATCGTAAAAGACAGGCGTTTTATGCCACGCTACTGCCGCGAAGTCATCCCACGTTTCGTCAACAAGCAAATTTTTTGCTTCGTAGCCCCATTTTTGTACGAGATGTTTAATTAAAAGTCTGAGGTGAAAAATAAAAATTAACGACGAAATTGTTAACCGCAACTACATGAACGCATACATAATAAACGAAAATAAAAGCAAACGTACATATGCTTATACCGGTCAAACCTTTGATTTCATGAAACGCCATCCATCACCATATAGATAATAAAAAAAATCCGACAATAATAAAAAGAAATAAAATTGTAAACCATTCGTGTCACGTGTAAGTTGGATTTACGTTTTAGTGTCTCTTCACATATACGCATACGAATACACATACACGTATAATTATATGGGCATGGATGAATATGTGAACATGACTTTGTAATATCTTTTTTTTTTCTTCTTCTTTTAATTAAGCAATTATTTGTTTTAAATCAACTATTAAAGCATTCAGTATTGTACGACTGCATATATATATAAATATGTATGTATGTATATGTATATATTTGTGTCGCAATTTTGCATGATTTAAATCGCGCCAAAGCGAGTTCAATTTTTGGAGGAGAGCGAACGCAAAATACTTAAGATCTTATATGGCCAAAAATAAATAGGAATGAGTAGTAGCCGAGTAGGCAAAGGATCTACGACTAACAATTTAATGGTCGCAAGCATATGATTTAAGTTATCCGGCAGCCTTAAAATCCACACTTTGTTAATTTACTTACAAATTATATATATATATATATATGTATAGACAATAAATAAATAAAAAAAAAAAATAAAAAACTTATAGCAAAGCGCAGAACGAAGTAAAAGGCTTAGCCGAGCTAAGCCGAGGTGTTGAGTTGGAGAAAGGCGTCGTAATTCGTTGAGCTTTTGAACTGAAACTATTAACTTAATTGATTGATTAGTGACTTAGGCTTCGAACTCTTAACTAACACGCCCAGTTATGTAAATTTCATCACCACAATTGTCAAAATTTACGAGTTACCAAATTAAGACGTTTTAGTGTTTGACCTATTTTTTTATTAATTTGTCTTCACTGAGGCGTAGGTAACATTTATCGTAAGGTGTACGTAGTTGTCTTATTTGCTCTTAAAGTTGTTCTGTTCTTACATCTGACTCCATGAAGCCAACACATGCGCATTTATCATATAAAGTAAAAAGGGGGCAAAACGGATCGCTGATTAAAAGTGCAAGTGGATGGCAAGTGGATAAAGGCAGATGGAGTAGTCAAAGTATGAAGAAATCAAAGGGGCAGTTGTGAAAACTGTATTGTACTGTATGTGGCAATGCAAGTCTCACTTGCATTCAGCCTAACCAGAAATATCTTTAAAATAGTTGAGTCCGTCCAATTCATTTCACCTAAAATCCACACAGTACACAGAACATCTGCTCGTAAACACCGAATGAGCGGGACTCAACTAACTTCAATCAATATCTTGCCGTCCATTGTAACGCTAAATATTTCTAATGCATATAAAGACGTATCGTGTAAATATTATAGGATATGTAGCTTATCAGCAGAAATAATCTAATGGCCATCTCTCGGTCCCTCGGGTTAGCTGTGAGCAGGTCTGTGTACCTGACGAATGGAGATTCAAAATCGAGATTCAGATGGTTCAGAAGAACCGCTTTGTTATTTCTTTAGTTATTTCTTTTTTCGCTCTCATTGCTATTAATTTGAAAATCAATCAAACCGATCGAAGAATCCGGCCATTGTTAGGCACACTTTTCTTTTTCTTCAAATCTCTAAGCTAAGCGAACTTTTATATAAATAAATAAAATGAAACAGATGAACGAAGGTATGGTTTCATATTCGATAAATCGAGGTTGGATTTACCGATAAGCACCAGTTTTAATATATTTTCATCTTTCATTTGCCTTGACTTGCAGCAGATACAACTGACGATGGAAGAATTCGCTTTAAAGCTCACTCTAGTTTAGAAAATACTAAAATACTTTTTCTACTTTCGTGCCTTAAACTGTTATGTTATGAGATTAAAGAAAAAAAAGCACTTTGGAGATAATGAGTTATTCCTCCAGCTCAATGCTGGTGCTTATTAAATTGTTTTTATTTGCGAAATTAGAAAGAGAAGCATTTAGTAAGCGTTACGTATGGTACGCATAGTTTTTTTTTTTTTTTTTTTTTTAACTTCTGACCACTAACTTTTGAATATCTTTTATATGGTTTTTGTAAAATTTTATTTAACTCGTTTCTTATAAGTCTTTAAATAAATAACAAGATGTTAAGCTGAATTTTTGTGAAAACTTAAAACCCATATACAACAAATTAGTTGAACATCACTCTCTTTGTTTCTTTATGCTGTTTGTACTCAACTAACAAGTCAAGTTTAGTGGGTCAAGGTAAAAACAATGTCGCGTCTCGCTAACATTTACTGTAGGGAAATAATTTTAAATATGCGCTATATTTACGATTTTAGGCAAACAAAAAAAAAATAAAAAAAAAATATAACTTTTTTGAAAATCGGTTGACTTTGAACGAATACGCCCACCAAAGCCGGCAGATCGAAATACCGCGACCAACTAAACTCTCTTGACTTGCATTTCCAATAACAAAGGGCGCGGAAATCTTATAAACGCTAAAAGAAAGAAAGTCGAATCTCGCTTATTCTTGAATACGCTTAGAACGGGTTTTGAAACTTTGTAGCAGCAATTTCAAGAGCAGCAAGTAAAGCACTAATCAATTTTTGGAGATTTGTCACGAAAGTTAACAACGGTCAGCGGTCAGCGGTCAGCGGTCAGCGGTCGACATGTTCAATTTATTTACGTCAATATCCTCTCAATCCTCTCACCGACATTCCGCAAATATTTGATGATACTTTTATTCTAAAAAGTAAAACGAAAATCATTTTTAATAAGCAACAAACGTAATGATAAGTCTGGCGCGCCTTTTGTACTCTAGCCAGCGAGCGCACACATTATAACGGAGAATAATCGCAGAAGTAACAAATCATTATCATTTTTAAAACAAATTGTGGAATTTCATCGTCGACGGTTATGTATTTACTTTGTATGCAAATGCGTTGTATGCTTCGGGCTAAAGCCGAAATTTATGATTTAACAACTGGCTTTTTGACAACACTCCAAGCAGACAGACATCGTCAAAATGAATGCGTTATTAGCATTTTTAGTATGCACGCATATGTTTCTGTCTTGTCTGACTTCCCATTTGCTTTTGCATGGGCCCTATGCGTGTGGGAACTAAAGGCGAAAGCAATTTAATTTATCACTATTTTCGAGTTAACAACTGATTTTATTGTATATTACGGTTAGGTACAGGTAGATACTTTTTTCAACGACAAGTTTAACGTTATGAAAGCGATTGCCATTGCGTAATGAAAACGAATAATAAATTAATAAATGCGACCTTAAATTTGTAGAAAATTTTTCAAAAAAATAAAAATTCCTTTTTTAAAATTCTCTATAAATTCCAACACCTTTTTTTCTTACCATCATAAACACACGTTATTTGGCTGTTGGCTTTACGCAAACTCTGTTCGCTCTGTTACTTTACATACATCGTTACACTTCACACTTTAACATATAAAAATCAAATCGATATATAGCTTTCACATATATAGCTTTCGGAATTCTCATCACTAATAAATGCGTTTCTAATACTGATCGATATTAATGTATAAATATTTATGCGAGAATGTCCAGTTAGACCGATGTACTCCATTAAGGCAATTGCGAAGCATTAGTCATTAACTCGCACTCATTATGTATTTCCTTTTTGTAGGGCCCGAGTGAATGAGGTCTTCGAATATTGAGACCCTATCGTACATATCATGTATGGGGAATGCTTCGCGAGCCTTTGCAATTAAACAGTTAAAAGCCATTACAAAGAGCTCCTCATTTTCTAATACTGTTGTCGAGAGTTGGGTATCGATATTTGTTTCGATATTTCGTTCATTCAAGTTTTTCACTTGACAAACTATACAATTCGTGGCGAATTGCCCAGTCGGGGCAATCTACCAACTAAACTATAGTTTGAATCGAGTTCGCACAGTACAGTAGATAACGGCAATTAAGGTTTAGAACTTTGCGTATCATAACACCTTCGAAGACATATGGGGGGTAATACAACACCGGACGCTAGCGAACTTTCAACTACGTGATTATTGCTCGAATGATTTTAAACGCTTACAGAGAAAATCAAATCTGGTCGGGAATGGATTGAATCGCACAGTACAGTTTCAGCTTGAATTCGATGTTTATTAAGTTCCAAAATTCTCGATATTATCGTTTTATTTACTTTCTAATCCGCATCCGCGAAATTCTTTTCTATCAATTACTTTTTGTCAATAATTTAGTTAATGCGATAATAATAATAATAATAATAATAATAATAAGAAGAAGAATAAGAAACGCTTGACTTGCTAAATGGATTATTTGCTGACCTTAATTGCTTGCTCATTACTGATAGTATGGAAACAAATAACTAGAAAGCATTAAAATCGCGGTCATGGTATCTTTTAAAGTGCAATCGCTCCTATCCGCATAAGGAGATCGTGAACGTGTGTCCTGTTGAAAACCTTGAAGGCACCTTATGGTAAAAGGATAGAATTCAGTTACGCGAACGATCCTGAAGCGTCCTTTTCAAAAATCATGAAATGTTTTCTAAACATTTTCTCATGTGTTTTTAATAAAAAATAAAAATATTTCCTGTCCCTCCCCCGCCCCCGCCCCTGCCCTGCGATAGGTAACTTGAGACATATGTTAGCATTCTTATGAGTTTTTAATTTAATTACTCTGCATTTAAACATTTGAGCGGACGTGTTTTGTCATGCGAAAAATACGTTCGCCAGAACATTACATCGCATACGCAACTTACATCGGATAGTTGTCTATATGTTCGCAATAGGTTTTACCCGGTCGAGCGCATGATGGTGTTTGGCCCGGCGGTGCTGGCAGGAATCGGCAGGGTGGAGCACCATATAATCCGCAAGATGGCGATGATGTCGCTGTACTTACTGCAAACGAAATGAATCCTAATATCTGACAATTATAAACGAAATCAAATTGATTAGAGTTTAAATGGATGGATAGACCGCTTATATGTAAATACTTGCCACATATATTAAACAAAAGTCAATATAACTACGAATAAAACGAATAATACTCTTCATGGTTTCACGTTTGTTCAAAACAACTGCTGTGTAACTATAAAAAAAAAAAAAGACAAAAATTTGTACAAAATTTTATTAAAAATTAATTCATTTCTCATATGTTTAAAGTGATGTGCGCACTCCTTCTTTACGTGCACATGTCTCGCACATTCACATCGATGTGCCCAATGAACCCAATGCTCAATCAAAGCTCTTTTACCTGTCACTCGTATTAGCGCATGCATGCAATAGATTGGTTTGAATTCGTCGACCCACGAATTGAAGAGTGAAAGTAAACGTCTCTTACCATGTGTCAATCAATCCCTTTACAAATTAACATTTACTGCGACACTATCGCATATAATAAATGTTATAAATCTGTGTAGGTGCATTAATAAAATATTTCACACATAATTGAAATAAAATATTTATTCTCTTTACTATAGCATTAAAAATTTCAAAAAAAAGCGAAACAGATAGCGTTTGAAATAAATAGATGGGTAAAGTAGTCACCGCCCCTTTTGCGATTGTAATGAACTGCACTTATGTGCACATTATTCATTCATCAAATTATTGCAATGCAAAAAATGCAATGTTACACTTAAAACTGCCCCTTCGCTAAGATAATGCATATATTTAGCGGCAAAACTGAATGGTTTACTAGCATTGGCACTACGTTTGTAACATTCCCAAATATGCATCAGAGACCACTGGTTAAAGAAATTATATTATATTATGTTATGTTGTTGATTGCTTGAGAAAACGATGTCCGTCTCTGCGTATCTCTTATTGTCGCAACAATTTCCAATCTCTCTCTAATCTCTATTTTCTATTTGTTGTTCGCCGATTTAGTTCGATAATGAACGCCATTCGCTGACTATTGCCAAGAAAATCGATAATAATCTGGAAAAACACAGACTCACCCTTTTTTTTTTTACTTCTTCACCTTCTTTACTTTACGTACAATTCTGCTTCTTGCCTATCCTTGCCATTTCGACATATATAGAGAGAGACATATGCCTTGAGCGGTTGATTAGACCGCGAGAAGACATAAATGGTTTTTCGCGTTATCTTTATCAAGAAATTGTGATTTATCATAAAAGTAATTCGGATCGATAAACAAGCTATGAAATTGTTTTACAAGAAAGTGTATCTGCTTGAAATGTTTGACATCGCATCGATATATCGTTCAAAGGTGCATAAAATTATTTTATTTATTTATTACATGCACTTAAAGCATACACCAACACGTCTTCATATTTATGGGCAGAACAATTATTTAAGCTTCGATGAGACATAACGACGGCATTCCGCCACTTGTCATCAAAGCAATAAATAATACATCAGTTTTCGCTCACGATCGTTTAATGCAAACGCTATTAACTGATTGATACAAAATATAAAAGATACTGACATAAGACGACCCAATGAGCACCCAACTGAAACGACTGAAACGAAATCTCAACGAGTAAGTATATAATATGTCCGTAGACGATAAAATCCTGCATATTAGAACATTTTTGTCTATAAAGTTTATCAAAGTGCGCGTGCAACCTTCCGTTCCAATTTCATTACTTCATTTATGACTTCTATAAGGAAACGTCTGCAAACGCTCATTGAAAGCCGAATTTTTCGCTTATACATGGATTTTAAGCGTTCGGTCTCAGTTACTTTTTAGATAAACAGATGCAGATGCAGTTTAAGGGAAATATTTTACATAGAGATGTAATTTCCTATTGTTTCGATTTTTTTTTTTTTTTTTGTTTTTTTCGGCACTGCAATGCATTGAACTTTACTGCAACAATGATACTTTCTCTGTTCATTTTACATTAAACCTGTTTTCACAGTCTTCGATTGTGATTAAACTACATTTTGATTTTATTATTATTATTATTA
>KK502410.1:3018344-3074053 GCA_000688735.1 Glossina austeni | reverse complement strand
CAAAAAAAAACAAAAAAAAAAAAAAAAAAAAAAAAAAAAACAAAAAAAACAAAAGAAAAACTAACAAAAATATTTTCTATTGAATAAGTTTATACACATGTAAACTATTTAATTAAAAATATGAATAAAAATTTATCAATAAAACAACAATTTCAAGAATAAAAGGAAAAAATTTTAATTAAAATATCTATTCAGCACCAAGTGAACGAAATTTATTGCAGCAAAAAAAAAAAAAAAAAAAAAAAAAAAAAA
Organism: Glossina austeni; assembly: GCA_000688735.1. Taxonomy (NCBI): domain Eukaryota; kingdom Metazoa; phylum Arthropoda; class Insecta; order Diptera; family Glossinidae; genus Glossina; species Glossina austeni. Next base: position 3,073,801 of record KK502410.1, on the reverse strand, counting down.
AAAAAAAGAGAAAAAAGAAAGAAACAAAAAAGTTGCAAACAAACTTTTTTGCAAAATGATTTGAATGGGAATAAGAAAAAAACAAAGTTTTCTATTTTCTGCTGTGCCGCCGAAGATCGTGTGTAAAACAAGTGTTTGAAAATGTGAGAAAATTGATTTTTTTTGTTTTTTTGCTTTTTCGAATTTATTCTTCTGCTAATTTTCATTTCGAATTATGAATTCGTTTACATGGAGTGAAAACCAATCAATAATAGGCCAGAAAATGTTATAAATATCTACATACAATTATCTAGGTTTGTATGTGTGTGTGTCTATTTGTTATACATTCTGACAAAGCTTTACACTCCAGCTTAAGAAGAAATGCCATAAGAGCTAAACAGAACAAAAATAATATTACACGCATGCACACATATAAACGCATTCTCTGCTCGTATATATACAACATATATATATATATATATATCTATATATATTTATTTATTTATTTATGTATATATAACAAAAATATTTATATATATATATATATATAAAAGAAAAGATGTGTGTATTCAGTTACGATAGACGTGGAAAAAAAACCACCCTCAACTCGCTTCAGTTTAATTCAGTTTAATTTCAAGGCATCCTATTAGTATACGAACGAAATAGAGTTGACTTACAAAGGAAAACGAATAACTTCGTCAATTGTTAAACCGTTTATGCTGCACGCATGCATGTCTGCGCCTATATGCTTTCATAAACACATACATACAAAATAAACAAAAACCTTTTCCATTAGATTCCTTAAAACGAAAACAAAAGCAAACAAAAAAAAAAAAAAGAAAAAATAAGTAAAAAAAAAAAAAAAAACGCAAAACAAAACATATAAGACAAGATTCTCTCCGAGTTCAGTGTCAACAAATTCAACGATTAGAAAACCAGGGAAATTATATTATCAACCATTTAAAGTCCAACGAGAAGCAATTCAAATATGTACGTAAAGGCGATTGTGTGTGTGTGTGTGTGTGTGTTTTTGGAAAATTCTTATTGTTTTTGTTTATTGCGCGACAATTGAACGCATGTTGTGTGCCTTTGTTGTAAATGTGCGTAGGATATATGTATGTATGCAGTATGTGGAAGACATGCGTTAGTGGTCTTGGTGGTACACCTAGTCTACATTTTTTATATTTAATTTTTAGGTTTTTCCGACCATTGATATACAATCATAACACAATGGCAATCATTTAAAGGATGTTAGTTCGCTTAAAAGACAAAAAAAAAAAAAAAAAAAAAAAAAAAAAAAAAATTGAGAAAGAAAAGAGAGGAAAATTGAAATAATTAGGCAAAGGTCCTTAGCCGTAGTAGCGGCAGTAATCACTAATCAGCAATGTAAATCAGGTCAGATTGAAAAGAAAGAAACTCCTCTTATTAAAGATATTCACGATTCGAACACATTTCTCTTTCTTACATACATTTGTACTTTATGAACTCTCTGATGCGTATATCACAGATTTTACTATTTGAACGTATAAAAGTTCATAATGAGACATGCCGTACACGTGTAAATGGTACATTTGCGCGAACATGCATATGCATTTTGTTTGTTGTTGTTGTTGTTGTTCTTTTTTTCTTTTTTTGTTTTCCAGTTGAAAATAATTTTGCACATTTATTCTCGGAAATTTTAAACCCTTTCTTATTATTAATGACATCACGGAGGTACGATAAGATTGTAAATGAAAATTATTTAATCACTTAAAAGCTTTTAATTTCCTTTTCATTTTCTTTGCATACACGCGCACGCACACAGCTTTTGCATTTTTAAGCATTCAATCATTAAATTACTTTTATTCAAATTCATAAGTAAAGTAAAGTAACTAGAGAGACATAATAAACGAGAAACCAACACACGTATTTCCCATAGGGCGTGTATTAGATTAGATATGCACCTTCTAAGTCTAAACTATTTGTTCGCTCAACATGATATAGCCAATTAAAGTAAATTATAGGGATCATATCATGCCGCACTAAGGGCAAATAAATACATATATAAAAATATTTTTATTTTAATTAAAAACAAAAAAAAAAAACAAAAAATAGCTTTTGCTTTACAGAGAGTCTCTTCGTAATAGTCTCTGCGTACAATTTTGTTTTCAGTCATCTTTCGAATCCCAAGTAAGCTCAGTTTAGCATCAAATTCTATCCAGGATGTGCGAAAATGTTTATACCAGATTTGCCCTCAATATTATAAGCTTAGCGGTTGCAACAGCGCAAATAGCCGGCGGATAAGCACTAACTCGACCGATCGACTTTATCTGATTCCGAAAAACAATTCCAATATAATGGATCAGCAAAAATGTTATTGAAAACTGTACGCTAAGACGATAGCGATAGTTTGAAATGTTTACAACTTAGGGGGGGGGGGGGGGGGGGGGGGGGGGGGGTTTGGAAATGAAATGTGGCAGACCTTAAGTAATTCCTTAACAAGATCGATCCATTGAACAGTGACAAAGTCTTTAATTTCGTTACTGAAAATATAAAATTTTTTTAATTGAAATTTTGATTGCTTTTCGCCGTCTCTATCTTTTATCGTTTCCCCTTGCACCGTCCATTCATCACGTTAGAGTGCTTGCTGACATTTTATCAGAAAATGTCAGCATTCGATCGTTATATACACGATCAATATGATTTTTAACGGGTCACGCCCATTATTATTTAATGTAGTTTTAAGGAATCTTCATCACTTTTGGAGCGAATTGCAAAACAACAACTACTGCGAACTGTGTCCATTTTGTCCGGAGCAGAGACGAATCTTTTCACTTCATGTTTGTCTATCAATTAAGAATAGAGAAATTGGTTAGGCCGCATCTTATATTGAACAAGAATATAAAAACATTTTGTGGAGGGAAGAAGACGCAAAACTTGAAGACTGAAAATTTGTTAATCAGTATGAAGAGGCCACGCACCCGCGTACATAGTCTAAAGTATTTTATGGGTAATATAACATAATTCGGAAACGTCGTACTTACTCCACTTTTATTCAGAAGATTCAAAAAAAAAAAAAATTGTATTTCATTCTCCGTTAAAAATATTCGTGGCATCGCTGTCCAAAATGCACCAAAATTAGTATCAAAAATTATTTATTAATGGACTAATGTACGTATCTATGTGGTGTGTGTTTATGTTATGTGTGAATATGTCTGCATATGTTTTTTAGTTTTTTTTTCTTTTTTTTTTGCGGTAGGTGGAAAGCTCACTAGCCATCGTGCGGGAGTCTAGGCCGCGAAAACCGCCTATGTATACCCTTGTTTCCGTGATATTCCTTCAGGGGCCGCATGCATGGATGCGTATATTTATTTGTATACGTGCATGTTTCCGTTTTTTTTTTTTTTTGACGAACATAATGATAAAAAGTAACGGGGATCCCTTTCGGCGTTCGCTTTACTTCGAGTGGGGCTTCTATCGATCATCAATTCTCATCATTTATTTCTACATTTCTTATCCTCGATTAATGTTAAGTTCGGTTCGGTTTTTCATTTCGTTTGCATTTGTCTTGGAATGCTTCTTCCAGAAGTAGAATTTGCGAATGGCGCATTTCCTCCGCATTGCATATCCTTCTACTTATGTTTACCAGATAACGCTAAGTTATAAAACTGATCGCGGATCGACGTGGATTATTTCTCGATTTTATCCAAACATGCGAGGACGAATATCGTCCTCGCATGTTTGTATTTGTATTTGCCCACTGTCTGCACGTGGGTGAAATGGACGTTAGCTCGCTAAATGTTAACATATCTCGATTATAAGAAAACTTAATTTTTCGTATTTTACTTCTTCTTGTACTGCTATTGGCGGGCAGGAGGCGTACATGCGTTTTTCGAGAATGATAAACTCGCTAAAATTTCGCAAACGTTTCGAAGTCAAGGTTAGACGAAAATTGCCCGTTAATTCATTTAAAAACTGGTATCCAATTACAACATTGTGTCGACATTAATCAGTCCGCTCCATTTTAAGCGCTATATGGAAGCTTTGTCACTTCTCTCTTGACATCATACCGACGACCTTCGTGATTATATATGTAGATTGATGTATTTTGTGGCTACATGACGGACAAGAACGCTTTCGCTGAGAAGTGAATTATTCTCTTTGCCATGACAATATTTTGCCAGATGACTCGTCTATTGGCATTTTAGAACCATTTACCTTCGCTTCTTTTTCTTTTCTGCACGCCGTTTCTAACCTGTGATGGTGTGTGATGCTGTAACCAACAAACACGTCAGTAATGGTATAATTTCTAGTTTGTTCAGTCAAAAGCTTTTCGGACTTTGCCTTACGGCTATACTCACCAGATTTTTTGCCCTTATAATCTTGACTTCTTTAGCGTTTTTTATCGTTTAAGTTCCTTTCATCCTATCCTGGTAAATTGGTAAACTATTCCATCTCATCAGTATTCGTTGTACCACCATTTTATATTTTATTTGCTTATTGCTTGGCTTGGCCACCTTTTTGTTCGAAATGCACTAATAATCCGCTGGCTTTATATGCGTATATGTTATATGTACATATAAATTTATATTTATATATATATATATATACGTTTGTATAGGTATGTATACGAATATATGTATGTTTACGCAAGTGGTTATGTATACGTACATAATAAAGGAAATTATTTGCTATCATATTTTAGTTGGTTAGGTCCAAGCATTTCCTCTTTTCGATCGTATATACGTTTCAAAAGTAAAAGGAATTCTTTTGTTTTTTTTTAAATTTTTTTTTACATATATTTACGTACAAGTGTGTATATATATATGTAGGTCAGTAACAGACAGTTATTTCAAACTCTAAAAAGTCACTACAATACTCAATCTCTTTAAAAATGTTGACCAGAAAAAGAGGGAGACATTGATGCGGAAACGGTGTTGATATAATAAAAAACGATTTCTTTATATCGACTTTCTTTCTTTCTTTTGCTATATATATATTTAGAGATATATATTTATAAATATATTTATTATAGGCATTCAGGAGGGAGGCAAAAGAAAAAGAAATGCTACAACATTTTTCATAAAGTTAAGGGCATAGAATTTTGCACATATAGAGTTTAGTAAAAGTTTGCGAAGCATAAGGAGAGAAAGAATTTAAAAAAAAAAAAAAAATATAGTAAAAAGTAAAACAAAAAGAGAGTAGTAGTTAGTATGAGAAAAAGGGAAGCAAAGAGAGAGAGAGAGAGAGAGAGAGAGTATGAAAATCAAGCTTAATTCCTACTCTCTTTACTTCGGAAGTATGCTATAGGTATCTCAAGGAGTTTGCGCTCTTTCAAGCGATTGTTAACGCGTAACTTTAATTAGGAAAATTTACAATCAGTTCAGAGGTAATCGTTAGTTTGTTAGCATCACAAAGACTGATTACATATATATATATATATATATATATAAATGTTTATTAATTAAAAATAAAAAATGTCTCTATCTGTGAAGACTTTTATTCTATTAAATTTACGCTCATTTATCGGGTAAGAATGCTTGAAATTGGCAATAAATGTGTTCGCGTTATCTTTCACTTTCTGTGTGGCCTAACAGTTAATCAAGTTAATGTATGATTACAAAAAGTTGTCAAAACGCTTTTAATATTTTTGTCTTTTACATGTTCAGAGTGTGTTTGTTCTTTTTCCCATCCGCATTATTTGCTCCTGAGACCTCATTTTGCGTTTGTCGCTTTCCTCTCACTTATTGCTCGGCCATCATTTACAAGTTTTCTTTTTAAAATGTGTTTTTTTTTTTTTTTGCATAACTTGACCCGCATATATATACATGCATGTGTGTGTTTATATATCTTCTAATGAAGTGTTCAAACTTTGTTCATAAATAATAATAATAATAATAATAAAAAAAAAAACGTATTAACGTAGTTACGGTATATGAAGTTTATATGCTTTTCACATAAATGCTCGCTAAGTTGTGTAATAACAATAATCATAACTTTTACAACAATCAAAACAAAAACAAGAAATAGTAGGAAATAGGAAAGCGTGGCTGCTTGTCAATTATGAATGAATCTCCTGAACATTGCTCTGTTTTCTGTCGCAACGTAATGCATTACTAAACTTAATATATATTTGAATAAACAGATTTTCTATCTGAATACCAACTAAAAATATGTGCATGAAATTTTTCTACGCCATTACTATATATGCAATTTTCGATTTTCATTACGGTTTCAAATGGTTTCCTATAAACTATAGGAAATGTTAATTACGTCATTTAAAATCCTTTCCAGCCTATGTCGACTTCACTTGAACAGTCTAATCTCGAAACAAAACGGGCTATAAAGTAAAGGATGTTGATTGCGTAGTTCCACCGCTTTTTTGCTAACTTGGCTTTGTAGGAAGTTCATGCCCCCTTTTAATAGTTTATATAGAGTTCTTAGCAAAAATTTGATAAATTGTAGTGCAAGCCCTTGTAGTGTATGCCCTTGCACTCGTAACACTTGGGCAATTCCGATAAGACAATGGGATTGAGAAGAATTCTTAAAATGACTCTGAACATGAAGCCGATGAGGAGTGTAGATGTATATATATAGATAGATAGATAGATATATACATGCATCTATATCCGCATCGACGTCAAGGTACATTAGATATTTCTTGCTGTTACTGTATTTCTAACTTTCGTCGTTATAATAATAATATTAATAACAATAATGGCAACAATAGTAACATAAAATATGAAATGAAAACTAAGCGTGAAACGTGATATGTATTAAATATTAGAATTTTTATAATGGTATGTAGTAATAAATAAAATTACATAACATAAAGAAAGCAGGCGTAATAAAAGGAGCAATTTGGCTTATTAAGAGATGGCTTATTAAGATCGCTTAACGTTGGTAAGTGTCCAATAGCCATAGTTTTGAAATCGCTTCGTATCCAAGAGATTTTGTTCACGAACTACTTACATTTATTGACGTTAATGTTTATTATTATTGTTTAATGGGAATCACACGCCTATTTGTCACGTCTTCTTTGCTTTTAATTCATTTCAATGCGATTAGCATATGTAGATATGAAAGTACTTTACAAGTTTAAAATCCCTTTTCACGCTTAGCTAAGAGTAAAGCCCATTTGTGCCATTTATGGCAATTTACCAGAAATGTAAAATTTTCTCATGAACGCTATGAAATGCTTTACGCACAACATTAAATTTGCATATATATTTTTCCATAATTTGTACACGTTACTGTGTGTCAATGTGTGCCATAGTCATTGATTGATCTGAAATGAGAGAACACGTCATATTTACGATGTTATTCTTCATCTATTTTTTGTCATATGAGATCGAAAATGAGATCTTTTTGCCTTACAAAGCCTCCCTTTTATGACAACCAGTTAAGTGCAGGTGATCCAAAAAAATGGACCAACGCGATCCGAAATCGAATCATTATTTTGTACTAATCTTCATCGAAAAATACTGAAAATTAGATTTTGTTGTCATATAAGGAAAAGCTCGTATATTATCTAATTGGGGAGGTGCATCAAAAAATGGTTCCATCGATCTCATCAAAATTTCGGACATTTATTTCGTTTATCAAAATTCGACATTTTGCCGATTTTTGTCGACAATTAAAAGAAAATGAAAACATTTTTTAAAATAGGAGTACGGTTGAGTAGGGGGAAAGGAGTATAAAAGTAATTCGATTTAAATTCATTACCAATAGGATGCGTCATCAAAATATTTTTAAAACCGCAACCTGTGGATTGGACATGAAAACCAAGAATGAACATAACGGATCAATAGGTTTTCATGTATAGGAAAACACACAAAATTTTTGTAAGCAATATGAGCAGAGATCAGCGACCATTTTATGCAAAGGAGAAAAAGATTTCTGCGGAATGTATTTTTAGGCAACAAATGGAAAACCCGCTTGTATTTTATTAACGGTAGACGCGAAGAAGGAATGCTGAACACTAATGTGTGAAGTGTTGCGGAATTAATATTTAAAACAAGACGATCGAGCGCACGAATATATAGAATCAGGCCCATTATGAAATTTAATCCGCGATATTTGCAACAAAGCTTCCAATACCTGTAAATAAGTTCTTTTTATCTTCTAAATATTTTTTATTGAATAAAATTCTATTTACAATCCGTATCCATCGATTGCGATCCAAAATCGAATTAAGAAAATGTTAGCAATAAATTTAATAAAACAATTTTGTGTAATGCAGACAAATCATGTCTTTTAAAGGCTATAAATTATCTACTTTTAAAAGCACAGTTACATATATCACATTTAAGTAGTCTTTGTCGCCGCGTTTTAATACAATACAATACAGTTTAGTTTAGTTTAGTTTAGTTTAGTTTAGTTTATTTCATCGCATGTTATCGTATGGCTCAATAGTAACAGACAAGTGAGAAAGACATAATAGCTTTGTTCATTGCGTCAAAGATTACTCGCTATTTAAGTGCTTAAGGAGACATAAAAACACGTAAATGTTCTTTAAAATTACACCCATATATATAGACGAGCCGTTGATTACATCCGCATAATCAGGTAAAATGACTTGTGAATGTCACTTTTGGGAACGTTGTGGAAAAATTATCTGATGCCTCTCAACGCAATTAGTTGCAATGAAACCTGTAATCATCGATGCATCACTGCACCGCAATTCTCTTTTCTTTTTTTATTTTTATCTTTTTGGATAGACGATCAAGAAAAAAAATAAAAAAGAAAAGATAATGACTTGAACGTACAGGCTTCGTTGACTGGTTAGTTTTGTAATCCTTATGAAAGCGTTCAATCTATTGAATCAATTCATAAATAATAATAATAAAAAGGAAAAGGAAAAAAAAATATATTAATCTAAAACAAGTAAAAACACTGTAGTGGGTCATATCCCACCATTGAATACCCTACACCACCACACCAGATATTTATATCACGAGCTTTTAAAATGGGGTGATATGTAGAAAATGGTCGAAAAAGTGGGCCAATTCAAAGCGTTTTTAATACCGCTCGTCTCGTGGGCCAGAACACGTCAGTGTACCAAATTTCATCGAAATATATCAAAAACTGCGGCCTGTACGTTGAACACGAAAAGACAAGACGGGCAGATGGACAAAGTTGATCCGGAAACGAGAAAACGAGTTTAAATCACCAAAAGATGGATCTATCTGAAGTTTTTCTGATTATTGCATACATCCAGACAAACTGAATATACCCTTGCATCACCAATTGATGTGCGGTATAAAAATACATGAAAGGGTTAAATCTAACGGATAGATTGTAACACAAGTAACTTCGTCAAATATTTGACAACATCCATCTGACAGGTGGCTGTAAAACTGGTCGAAATCGAAATAGTTTTTCGTCTTCTTTTTCTTCTTCTTTTTGTAGAATGACCCGCATTTTTATCAGTTAATATGATTTCTTACCTATTTTCGTTATGAAAAATGAAAATTTATTCTTTATTGCCATAGAAAGATTTATTTTACATGAAGGAGGAGGGCTCGCAAAACTAACCTATATATATATATATATATATATATATATATATATATATATATATATATATATAACTATATATATATATATATATATAAAGTTAAAATTGAACACAATAGGCTCATTGCATGCAAACTTTTTACTTTCATTTAGTGTATCAAAATACTAAAAGTGATCAACTTTGTTGAGAAATGTTACTGTATGGGGGAGTATGCATTGCAATGCTCCGCTTCAATGTTTCATATGTTTCAGTAGGATTTGTCCTGGGACCAAAACGTGTCAAAGCATCGCAATTCCACAAATTACCCCGAAAATAATGACTTGTGATCCTTATATTTAAACGTAAATATAAGACAAACAGAATTCAGATAGACCGATGGACGGCCGGATGTGCATGACGAATGCGTTACAAAAAGAAAAATTATTCTGAATTGTTTCGTATAATAAAAAAATTCAATGTACATTTGAAGACCTACTGTCTGTGCAAACACATTCACACAAACGTAATTTAGCTTAAATTAAAGTTCAATTTATTCGCTGCGCTGTTGAAAGTCGAAGCTTAGCGATTTGTTTATTGTCGTCGAGTTGCTTTTGGATTTGTTTCCATGCGACCGATATCGAGAACAATTCAGGACATCACATGATTGACGTACATAAACGTCGATATTTACTCATATCTCTCTATCTTGTTTATGGCTGTTTTTACTTTAGTAAAATTGTGCCCAAAATTCTTTTGTGCACATTGTTATGTATGGCCTACGATGATACCGCCAAGAGGCAATCTATGCTTGCATGAATTGTTATTAGACATATCCATTTAGGTTTGAGTTTCTATGGCATCTTTAATTCATTCTTTTATTTCATGCTTTTTCTTTTTCTTTTTCTTTTAGTTTTTCATTTTTGTTTTATTTACAATTGACCCAGAAAGCATAACGTACAGCTACTATTTGGCTCCACCGAACTCCAAATAACAAATCCAAATTTCATATACGTGCAGAATATATGTAAGTCGGCAGTCATGCCGTACTTTTTAACCGAAGAAAAAACGTGTTCATGTGACGTAAGCGAGCTCATTATAAAAAAAACCCCAAATTTTTTTTTTTTCTTTTTTTGTTGTATTACAATCTGTAAGAAAAAAATTTGTAAAAAAAAAAAAAATCAGATTTTTGTCGTCTGCTACAGCTTAAGATTGAATCAGGGCAAAAGCAAGAAGACCTTATTGTTTTTATGTAATATTTTCCGCCTACACTTTCTTATCATCTTATGCGAATGAAAGTACGGGAAATGAGAAAGTTTCATAACTGAAATATTGCAAAGTGTTACACATTCGTGTTCTTTTTGTTCTTTTCCTTTTCCTTTTCATTTTCTTTTCTTTTCTTTTTGTTTTTTTTTTTGTTTTTTTTTCGCTCAGGTTTTGTTGGCGGACTAAACTGACCCAGACTAATTGACTGACTAGCTGTCTTGGATAATATAGCATCTATCGGGCTTATTTGAGACGGGCAAACTTTGATCAGAAAATGAAAAAAAAAAAAAAAAAAATTAGAAGAAAAAATGAGTGGAAGATGAAAAATCCGAAAGCATACAAATTTTAAAAGTTTGCTGTTTGCAATTACGTTGCAGTTTATGTCAAAAGTTCAGTATTTTTCTAAGAGACGTCATAGGTAATATTAGGCGTTTATTTCACGTGCCAAATAAGCACACATTTATCGATACAGATGGCTAACGCCATGTAACACATAACGTACACATATAACACATATAAAAAATGTAAAACATTAAAGATTTTATTAAATTTTCTCATAAGATTTGGTCATAAGAGATTTGAAATTATCGGAATTGTTTTGGCGATTAAACGACGTGGGCTAAAAGTTTGAAAAATATAATATTTTGATTTCTCAATATTCTCAATATGCATATGCATCCGTTTCACTCATTCAATTCATATCTGTGCCATATGTTGTCTGGTGCAATGTCTGTGGCTAAGGATACGTTAACGAAATCCTTTTCATTACCACTCATTAGGTATTTGTTGGATTATGTAATGGAAACGTATATATACATCTAGGAGGTGGAAACAATTGGCGCCAAAACACATCTCAATACGTCTCAATAGGAAATTCAATTAACTGTGACTGTGACAGATGATGAAGCAAAGTTGAAATGATTTAAGAAATATAAAAAAGCGATGCGCTACATAAATATAAATATGAAAGCCGGTGTAGATTGGGAATAATTTGACAACAATTAATTATTCTAACAAGACAGTAGTAGTTTGGAATGATTATACATATATTATATATGGGACAGAGGACAAAAGCAAAGCGGCACCATTTCGAAAACTAATGCAAATCAAGTAAGAATTTGGACATTTCTTCTTCTTCTTTTTTTTTTTTGTTAAAGCATAAAATATAAGCCGTTTAAACCGTCCTCTTGGTTTTACCCATCTCTTACCCTCTTATCCTCTTATCCTCTTATAATTACGATATGTTTCCAGTTTATTGAATAACTTTTGCACCCAAAAAAAAAAAAAAAGACTTTTTTCAAATGCAACAACAAATTAGTTTCTATAGCGCCTTTCAGGTGAAACACGACTCTTTCGTGTTGTTCACGTTGTTCATATATTTCATTAACTGGGCGTGGCAAGAAACTGAACAAACAACTGGATAGCAAAATGAATCCGAGCGATATGATGGATCCTGCATTTATAGCGATTTTCGAGTTATCGAGGATAAGTAATGATCTGCAGAAGTTCGACCAAGTATGTCATCGGTGGGGATGTTGAAAGTACAAAGTTGGAATACAGCATTTGAACTCAATTCGATTTAATTTTCGTTACTATTATTTTGAATAATTGCAAAGCTATTCAGCACCCGCTGTTCGCAGATATTTTGCCATGTTAATGTTCGGCCATATATTCACGTGTACGAAACTCAAAAGACACAAAATTTTCCATAGTGAAATGTTGTACGTAGTATGCTATAAAAAATGCTACATTTTGATTAAAGATATATTAGCTGTCGGCAGTTGTCGCTCTGTGTTTGATTTTTTCCTTTATTTCTTTGCTTGTGCCGCTATGAAGCTTTAATTATGCGATCGCTGACGAAATGCAGGGTAAATATGAAGCGTTAACGTTCGCGTCCAGGATTATGGAACAATCCATATCTTTTAGGTCCCACTACAACGGGAGGGTGAAAATGGGTATAAAATATATCTTTATCTTCCGGGGACAGTGTAACACCTCAATATTTAATGTCTTCACGATTTTAGAGTAACCACAGCCGTCAGGAAACTCAACGATGGTGAATATATTTTGGAAATGAAAATAGTTTGGAGCTAAGGAGCACCGCTTTAGATAACAGAAAGCACAAGTTGTATCTGGATCTCCCTTATATCAAACCGCCACTCTTTTCCCCAACAGACGTTCAATACCCGTTGGGATATGTCGGCCTACTACGAGTATCATGCTCTCGACTCACTACTACTCCTTCTAGGACTTGGACGCGTATTCTGCCCGCGACGTATCATTCATAGTAGAATGCCATCATAGATAAGCTGTTGTCTTAACAAAGGAATGGAGGAATTTGTTCCAATACACTTTCCTCTCTTACATTCACTAAGAGAAGACTCAACGAGACAACGCCGGCACGTGGGACTGGAATTAAAACTAGCGCACTTGCGTGTCTTTTCTCATCAGTGAAATAATTATTGGTTATAATTATTTTTTTTTTTTTTATATGACCAGCCACTCAGCAAACGTTCGCCGTACATACGTACACATGTGCGATGGTGATTAGAAAGGATTATAAGTAGTGAGAGAGAAAGAAAGAACAGTGAGTAGCAGTAGTTTATGCGTCGACTTGAGGTCAGACCAAAAGGCAGAGAGTGCGGTTAAAGAACGGCGAGTAATGTGATTGCATTGTGCATTCTCATACGGTGGCCTTCAAGACGAGCGGGTGAGAAAGGTAAAAAAGGCGATTAGTTCATGATAAAGGACTTGATTGCCGAATACATTTCTTTGAACATAGCAGAACAACTTGGCCTGCGGATAGTTTTACATAAGCACAACACAAATCACGTCAAGCTAATGTTTACAGGTATCGAAGGCGGTGGACTGAGCAATATGTGTAAGCTCCCGTTAACCCATGCGAACTGCATTCATTTCGAAGAAAATTTCCATTCAACAAACGTTCGTTTTGTATTTTCATATCTAGAATATTAAGAGCTTACTGTGTGGTAAGTGACAACACTACGTTTTGTTGATATTAAAGTTTATTCTATTTGTCGCATTCCACCCAGACATTTTGGGTGAAGTCATGATGGAGTGTTTCATTCATAATGTATGTCAATGTTATTTTGTTGCTTGGCGCTTTATTGCCTCTTAGGGAAAGAGAATGAGCGACACAAGATACTTTCGTCTACAATTGACTAGAGAGAGAATTGAGACGAGCGAGCAAAATTCATGTTTTACTTTAATTGTCTCTAATTTTTAACGATTACTTGCTTGCTTATATTATTCCATGCCATGCCACGCAGCATGATGGCTCTTTAGACAAAGACAAAGAGCCATCATGCGGTTGAACCTTAAAACTTTATATTATTTTAGGTTTGTTTTTCAACATGAACACACACTTTTATTTTCGCTTCAAAGCACACGCACAATGCATGCTTTCAAAGGTGCTTAGAAATAAAGTGCCTTTAAAATGCGGTTAGAATTTTTCTTTGTTTAAGTTAATACAATTTTACAGACAATTAACTCTGACCGTCTGCCTGTTCCGTCTGTTCCGCCTGTTACGCCTGTTGTCTGCAAAAAAAGCCCATTAACATAAAACTTATGGATGTGCAGGTATGCGCAAAAATGCGTATACAAGCGTCAGAGTTTCTCAAACCGTAACACCGTTTACAGCAAGCCAACTTTATTCTCTACAGTTTCTTTAGTATAGTTAAAGGCTCGTCAGAATTGATATCGTAACGTATCCGTACCAACATCATGGACATTTACATTACACTGTGTTTACGTGTATGTTTCATCTATGCCTTTAAATGTTACCTATTTATCTCTTATTGCGTGCACTGAACACACATTCCAAATACGTGCATATGTTGTCACTGCCGTCGGGAATTTCGCTAATACAAGTGCTGCGTAACGCTACGCTCGCAAAGGTACAAATGTAAAGTTTTATTATATGCAATAATTTTAAATGGAATTCGTATGACATTTAGGCAGGATAGGTGTGCTACCTGCCTACTAAATGGAAATTTTAAAAACTTTTCATAAAAAATTATTATTTGTTTTTTTTTGTACATCGAGTCTTACTACTTACTTCTTCTTCTCTTTACTTTCTTATAAGAATATTTTTGCCTTCCTCCCCTTTTTTTTTTTTTTTTTTTTTTTTTTCTTTTATGATTTATAAATGCGCTTACATTTATTTCTCTCTTTCCCCTCTCTCTCTCTCTCTCTCTCTCTCTCTCTCTCTCGATTGAATTTTGCACATAAAGCAACAATGGACTCATTTGCATTCCTTTACAATATGTGATACATACCTTTACGTTACATGGACTCACTTGTCATTTGCTATCATTGTGGCCTTTTTGTCTCAGCCACGTTTATTGCATTACTCTGCGTTTATCTACATTTGTCTGACTGTTGCAATGTCGTGGTTTTGTAAACATCATATGTAAACAGCTTAAGCAAGGCGTATACAACTAATGTTCATATCTTTGTTTACTGTTGTGCTCGTCGTACAACACATTTATTCATTTCCATCACTTGAGTTGTGAATAATGATGATGAATATTATTATGTGCGCTGAACGAGCGCACGAGTATTTATGTGTATACCCAAGAGCACTTCCTGTACGATGATGTTCAAGTGTTTAATATTTGCAGCTTATCTTGTTTCCGTTGAATGAATATTTGTTTGCAAATGTTGTTTATAACGGCGCTCGTTCGCTTAACAGTTAATTAATGCACTTACTACACTTAAGCACGAACGGTAGTCCGATTAGAAAAAAAAGAAAATGAAGCAGAATTTCGTTAATCTTCCTTAAAATATATGAATTCCGTATTCAACGCACACAACTGAGCAACAGAACAGAACGCACTATATATTTGTATAAGAGTTTGTTAATTTCATCTCATTAAGCACTTTCACTCTCATCATGTAGCGATCATGATTATTCTTGAAGTTTTCCTAAATCGAAATCAATGAATAAATTTCGTGAAAAAGTTCAGCACAACCCTAAAGCAAACCCTCGAGCAAACGGATCTGAATCGTGCGAAATTAGACCGCGATTACGATGCAGGTGAATTTTTATCGCCAAATATGGAACGGTTGGATTTAAACGTCTAAAAGCAAGTATTGGCTACCGCTTAAAAAAATATTCAATAACGTACCCTATCGTCCGACATTGTACGATGCGATTTTTTTTTTTTTTCGAAATATCGTAAAATGTTTCAAATCATCAATTGGGTTAAAGATAACACTCACGAACTCACAAACGAAATTGGAAAGTCAATCAGTTGTTTAATGTAATAATGAAAATAGACCCGAAGAGCCTACAGGATAAGAAAAAAGTCAGCATAATTAGATTCAATTTTCACTGCAATCGCTTTTAGATCAAATACCAAATATGGGCGTGTGAGCGTAATTACAATAAAGGCTCGAACCGTAAAAGCATACATATCTTAAGCTTTGCGGTGCACTTTATTTCTTTTTCCCCTTTTCGTTTCTGTCCTGTCCTTCAGCCTGTTTGTAGACATAGCGGGAGTTGTTACCCGAGTGACAAGTAAGCAAAAGTCATAACTGAATTATGAATTTTTCACTCACTTTTTTACTGGAACAAAAAATATTGATTTTTATTAGGTAAACCAAGTAAATGTCAAGTAGGAAACTTGATGTCAGAAGACGAACAGCTTCACATAATAATGAAATCGCAACCTTTACATCAGTTCCTATAATTATTAAAAATTTTCATGAATATTTAGTGGATAGATTTAGTGAATTAAGTAAAATAAATTTAAACTTAGTTAAGTAACTCAGTTAGGCGCAACGATTCGCAGTTAATTCGCGAAATATGGATCTCGCAATCTTCAATTTTCAATTTACTTCGCCAGTCCATCTGTTACGAAAAGCATGGCGGGACGAATATTTTAAGTGATAATGTCTTTAGCGAAAATTCGAAAGAAAGTCGAGCATAAATTTGTAAGTCTGTGGAAGATAAGAGGAAATTGTGTCACCGCGCTTGCAAACAAATACCGTTACATGATAGAAAGTTTCTTTCAAAATTACTCTAGTCTTTCATATATGTGTGGGCATGTACGATTTTTCATTTCAAAATCTGCCCATTTTTAATATAAGACACAGTAAACTGTTGAACGACTAATCTTAACGGAGCATGGTTGTGTACTTATGGACTGGTAAATGGACTGATAAAAATAAAATATTTTATAAAAATTTCATTTTACTTAGTTGCACTGCGTGTGTGTAGTGTATCAGTCGATAAAGGCATAACACTTATCGATTGGTCACACACCCACTAGTCAGCGGTCATCACCTCCCTCTTTCCTCATTTCTATCTGACCATCATCGTGTTAAACGTATAGAAGACATCCCCTGAAAAATTAGTCATATAAAAAAAAAAATATATATATATATATATATATATATATATATATATATAAATGTATATGTATATGTTTTAAAAAGATATACGATAAATATATAAATATACACGTTATGTATATATTTGTTGTTAAGTGTGATGGGATGTTATCGAAAAATGCATTTCGCAGAAATAGTATTTATGTTATATGAAAATTATTATTTCATTGTTGCCCCAAAAAATATCTGGCTCTCGTAAATCTTTCACCATGAAATTCTTAAGCGAATTCATTTCTTTTCGTATATTATTTTCGGATATTTATTCGTATCATTAGTCCATGTAATGAATGACTTCAATAAGTTCATTACTTTCTATATAAAAATGTCTTTTTCATAAATATCCTCGCATAAGGAAATGATACGAAAAACAATTTAGCAGTTAGTCCCTACAGTCCCTATAAGTATTTGAGAAAAATCCACAAATGTATTGCAAACTTTCAAAAATTAACGCACATTGAAGTTTACGCAGTTTAAGCGCGCAAGCAAGACAAAGAAACATTTTAAAAAGTAAAAGTAAAAGTAAAAATAAAAATAACAAATTTTATCATTCTTTGCTCTCTTTTTTCTTTATGCTGAAAAAACAAAAAAAAAAAAAAAAAGAACGAAAAAAGCGAAATTCTTAATTCGTACGTGCATAACATATATACACATATTATATATGTATCCGAACATAACAAAAGAGAAAATTCTGCTGATGCTTTATGATTAAGAAAAATGTTTTGAAAATTATATAGTAAAGTAAGAATCAGAAGAGACACTGTGAAAAAGTATTAAGTGCCAAAGCAAATTTTTACTGCACTTTTTCGCATAATCACGATCGTCCACCTAATGTGAAATTATCGTTTTAATATATATATACCGCGGAATTGTATAACGCAAAATAATTCATTATTGTTATCATTTTTTTTTTTTTTTTTTTTTTTTTTTTTTTTTTTTGGCTAAACATGCCTTCGTAATGACACATATTTGTTTATAATTGTGACGTGATATCTTTGATTCTCACAATGAACGCAATTGTGCCATCATCATAACGAACACGCAGACATCGTTAATGACGATGATTGTACACGATCATCATATTTATACCTATAAATTTATATAAATGTGTGTGTGTGTGTGTGTGTGTATTCGCACACTTACAGATTATTTGGTTATGATTATTTTATATTATTTTTATATATTGTATTATTTTTAGAGTGACATACAAATTGTGCATCATTCTTAAGCAGCTACCAAGCCCAACCAATTACAATGCAAGGAGATTCCAAGGCCTATAGTGCTAAAAACCAGTAAACCTAACACAAATAACGTTTTTCGAACGGCACAGACAAATAATCTAAATTTGTCCCAGACCACATATATTAGGTATTATGGTGGCGGAACGAAAGGAATGCTGTAGATGAATTTTAGAAATTTATTGAAAATGTTTGAAAAGTTCAAATAGTTGATTTCGATCTTTCTGACCTTGGTTGACGACGGCACTATCAGGATCATCAGGTAGAGAAAAATCCTTTGGCGATTACATCGGAGATTGCGGAAAGGCTTGATTGATTCAATTCAACAAACCATTTGCGACCCTGCTCGGGAAGTAGATTTTTTTTCTTATTCTAAACACCTATTATTATATCGGTCGAGAAATCACGTAAATAAACTATTCCGCTGTATAACATAGTTCTCTTTAAAAGCGTTACGATCAATCCAATGAACATTTCGAAGTCGTTGTTAAGAGAATTTGTGAAAATTCAACTGCCATGATAACCTCATCACTTGAAAAGAACAAAGCTTCGACGCCTCCTTTTTACGTTCGCTGAATTCCAGATCTGGCAAATATGCCAGATAACGTAGCGATTCAAACCTTAATCCATTCAAATTTTGTCATTGTAGCTACCAGTTCCGCATTCGTTCCGTTCTGAGTAAATGCGTTACGCATTTGGAAAACCGAAACTCTTTATGCACAAATTTTCATATTAAACATAAAGAGCACGCCCTCTTTTTAATATATTTAGAATGCCAGCTAAATTTTGCGATTTCACTTTTCGACTACCGGGAACTATTTTCATTTCAATGCTCTTTCTTTCCTTTTTAGAGGTCGATTGCGTTCAGTGCTATCGGCGATTTCGTGCGAGGGTCATTTACAGTTCTTATAATAGTTTTCAACTTAACTAACTTAAGGTTGGGCGGTATTCGTTTAATCAACACACGAATTTGGATTTCCTCGTTGTTTTGAAAACAAAACAATTGTGTTGCCGCTAAAGCAACTGCCACAAGTTTTGATAAGCGCCGTTCACGGGTCGACACTGTCTAAGAAGAATGCCGATGTTTTCCTACCACGCCGACACATCAATCCCGGAATATACTTTGAGTTATGTGTTATATGCATAGATAGTTTTATATATAACATATATATATATATTTATATATTTATATATATATATATATATATATATATATATCGTATGGTTATGGGTTTTCATCTATTTTGATATTTTAAAAAACTAAATGTGGATAATTCAGATGCAATTAATTAAGTTCACTGTTCACAAAATATTTATGAAAATTATTATGAATGATATGAGTACGTGGTAAATAAGCGTTCTTGCATCTATGCGTATGTGTGGGGGTGTTGTTACAATTTGTTTCTGCTCATGCCTTTTGTCACGAGTAAACAACACATTTTACGTATTAACAAATTTGTCATACTTACTCTCCTTTCCCGTATGTCTGTCCTTATATTGGGTATGTTATTGCAACAGCCAACAGGGTGTGTATATATATGTATATTAATACATACATACATATACATATATATATGAAATCTGAGATAACACAAAAATATCTAGAAGAAAGTATCGTTAAGCATAAATGTTTGCAGAATTTTTCCGAGATTCCGAGGTTTGCTTTAACATCACATTAACCGCCCAAACATTTGGATATTTGTTAATGGAAAAAATGGGCTTTGATGCGTAAAAACGAACGAATCGGGCTGCGTTCGTTTCTGCGTTCGTAATCTAGAGAATGTAGAAAATCGGCTCAGTCCGTTTCGAAGCGTGAATAAGATTCGACCTAAGTTGAAGCAAAACAAATCAATTTGTTTTTTTTTTTTTGTCAATTATTTTTAGTTTGCTATTCTTGCTATGGATTGTGTTTATTTTTGTAAAAATTCATTATATATACACGCACGTATAGCTTCACAAATATTTGAAAAAATGTTTAACTACATGTAAAAATAAAATATAAAAATAATTTTATTTGAAACAGGTGTCCATGAGCGTAAACTTATTGGTTTTCAGAGAATTGCTTTCTGAAGAGACACTAATTTGATTGTTTTTCATTTATTTATTTTTATTTTTTTCCTTTCAATTATATAATCACGGACAGCAATACACAATTGCAATTTATATAAAACCCAATAAGTTTCCATCTACCACGTACAAATTAAAAAAGCTTTGCTGCATCAATGCATTTTTTGTTATTGAAAATTTCACATACACACACACACACACACACACACACACACACACATTTATTATGAGCAGTAATTTTAAAACTATAAGCGGATTACGTAATTTTCATTCTCTTGGACCGCATTATCAACTCCTATGGAAAATATATTGCAAGGCAAAGCTAAATGGCCAACTCGAGTTACGTGGAAGTTCTAGACGTACTGTCGTGTTGATGTTGTTGATGATCCGCTTAGGTTGACATAAGTGACATAATTTTGTTTACGCGTAGATGTTTTGAGGGGAACAAGAAGTCAAGAGATAAATTACTCCATCTTAATATACACAGTGGGGATTTTATTTATTTGACCTAACGACAGCCGATCAATCTTTTTTCAAGCACAATAAGTTGATACGTCAGAAGATGTACGCCTTTCTTTTCCCCTTTCTTAAGTATAATATGTCCGCATGAGTGGCCGAATAGATACGAAGCGCAACTACGCAGTTAATGTCCGGCGGATTCATACCTCAGCACGATAAAGCTTACCTGACTGACTGAAGCTATAGTAGAAGCGTAACTTTTACCGATGGAGAACACACACACACAAGGTCAAGCTGCTACAACTCCCTATCTCTCTCTGTTTTCTCCTATTCTTTCTGACCATCATCGTATTGCCCATGTAGGCGACGTCTCCTAAGTGATCGGTCATTTAAAACAAAAACAAAAAAAAAATCCCAATATTTCCTTATGGTGTTACACTTTGCTATTAGTTGTCAAGACGATCGGCTTTAGTATTGTCGGAAAATTTATCTCATCATATTTGACGTATAAAACATCATAGGTTAGAAGTTTAAAGGGCACGTCCACGTGGATGCTTTGGAAGCGTTACCTTATAAACGCTGCTTCAATAATTGGAAGTATCGGCAAAAGGGGGAAATTCCAAATTTCGAATGGGAACTTCACGTAAATGCATTGTCTTTGTTTCACTTTCTATTGCATTAAAAAATAGCCGTAGACAACGTCAAAATACTTTCAAAATTTTAAACAAATAACAACAACTTAGGCTACAAACGTAAACATTCTTCAGCGAAATACATGCTAAGGCTACAAAAAAAAAAGAAGAAAATGTGACTTGCATAACCTTTTTGTTTTCTATTTTTTTTTTTTTTGCAATCAATTTTCGAGAATCCGTACATAGAGAACGTTCTTTGTGTAAAGACATTCAGATTGAAAGACAAAATTTGCCAAAAGTGCTTCTATTTAAAAGGAACATAATTGGGAGAGCAAAGGAAGAAAGCAAAGCCTGGGGGGAGAGGGGGATAACTTAAGTTGAAACTTAGTTGAAAGTTTCTTATGTGGTCGTCAAGGCCATAATAGCATTTAGTGTTCATTCAATGTGCTCCTTAAATGAGAAACCATGAGCATTAAAGCTAAAATCATATGTAAGGTTAAAATGTTTATAATAAGATTACTGTTCTCTCTACGTGTCTCTTAAAGAAAGCTTATTATTTAATGTCGTTCATACGTCAGGTTGTTTAAATATATGTGGGATGTATTTCGTTCTCCACGCTTGTTTACACATTTTTCAAATTATTTTCTGTTTTTTTTGCTTAGTTTGTTTTGAAAGCCATTCACAGCCCTAATAGATGAATAGATGGAATTTTTAATGAGTTGTTTGTTTTTAAAACCCCACAAACAAATTATTTGAAATCATTAATACGTTTAATGGGGTGCTTTTTCCCTACAGCCCTTATGGGGATATAGTACTGTACTGTACTGTATTGTATTGTATTTTATTGTATTGACATCAAATCTTACCAATAACTCACATAATTATTATTTTTTGTTTATTATTTTATTTCTGTTCGACTCGATATTTAATTGTAAATACAAAAACATTATAAATAATATTAAGACAAACAATAGACAGTAGTAATGTGCCATTGATTTATACTTGACTATTATCTATACTCACTATTAATATTCCATTATTCGGGGCGTACGCAAAAACATATTCTTTTAGATATGATTACGGAACGCTCTTCAACCTCAAAGTTTTATCAACATTTTTAAATGTTAATTACTTGCGATCCCTATGAAGAATCTATTAAGTATGATTTTGAATTCTTTTGCTCTGCTCCTAAATACAGTCGATTTATTGGGTTACTCAAAACCCAATAATCTTGCTGCCGTTCTTCATCATATTGAGTTTGTCATTCACACATCTGTTGAAGATATAAAAATATTGCATTCCGTCCACGAAACCCAATACCAATTTAAATAATGTAATTATCGTTAAATTCAATTTCTCCACTAATATCGATAATGCGTCATCTAGAACGACTGCTCCCAATGAACGCTTTGATTGACCGCTTGATTCGTCATTTGAAGACGCACTAACAAAACAGTTCATATGAATCGAGAAAAAAAACGTGAAGCCTAAAATCGTTCGCTACTTCGGCGAGTCTAACTCATCAAAAAACTGATTGATCCAAGTGGTAAACAAGCGAATGTTGCTTTATCATTATGTTATAGCCTAAATTCTAAGCTCGACACCACTATCTGAAATTTGTGAAAGCAAAACAAAAGTTAAGATCTCCGCCCATTAGATACCCTACAGCATTTCGCCTAGTTATTCACTCCAAAAATCATAGATTATTTTCATGTAAAGGCAAGCTTCTCATGAAAGTTCGAATATTGGAGAACAGTCGAAACGTCATAGGACGTGCAAACTATAAAGCAAACTTAATTTGCTTCCTAATAATTTTACTATTTTTCAATTTTCGTCATAAAAAAAAAACTAGAAATTACATTTTCTCTCCACATAACGGAGTCCAAACTCGGTAAAGTTGATTTCTACATCAACCTAATAATTTCAATGAACTCATTTTTACGATGAAACATTGAAAAGTATTCCTTTCTACTATATAAAGGATAATTTTCGTAGGAACGGTTATATTAACGGGACTTTGAAAAATCTCCCTAACCGAACCAAATTTTACACAGCGATGTAGAATATCGAAATATTATTAGTCAGAGATGTTAAAAATTTTAATTTTTTAAGTTATGTGCGGAGCGATCGAACAAGTGATGCGATGCGAACAACTGTCAATAGCGTTCGTCTTTGGCACGTTAAGGCACGTCGGTGTGCCAAATTTAATCAAAATATTTCAAAAATTATGGTCGATAGGTTGAATATAAAAATACATGATCTGACGTCAGATGGGCAGATGGACTGATGGACAGATAAAAGATGGGTCCATCTTAACTCCTTTTAAGTTGTATTGCATACATCCGCACATACGCCATATACCCACGTAGTGTACCCAAGCAGTGTTGTGTATAAAAACAATATAATAAATATCAAGCCTTTTTCCAAACAATTAGTTAATCAATTAATTTTTTTTTGATCTTTCCGTGTGCGTGCGTGCGTGCGTGCGTTGAATTTGGTACGATTTATCGGAAACTTAAACGTATTAAGTTAGATTCAAGTGCTCGTCTAATTCTCGGCATTTCTTCTCTTCGGTAAGTGATCTCAACTTTTATTGTGTTTCTTGGCTCTGTTGTCTTCTTTTTTTGTTCAGCATCATTCTTCATCATGATAAATAGGATAATTTTTTTATATCATATATAACTGGCGCCTACTCGAGATAAAAGAGATAGGTAACATCGTTAGTTCCAACGATAGAATTCTTAATCTAATTTTCTCTAAACGTCGTGAGGTATTATATCGACCCGTTTGTCGAGTCTGCCGACTCTCATGATCATCTTCATTCTCGTCATATCTCATTTCCAATCGATTTCTTTTACAACTCGATTTTCTTTTCAGATAACTATTATACGACATTAATTCAACTCCCTTTAGCTCAGACTTTTTTAGATTCTACGCATTGTTCCTAATGGCTCTCTTAGGTTCAAGCAACCAGTTATCGGACAATTTTTATTTATAAAATGGTAGATTCCTATTGTTCTATTACAAGATTTAAGGGGGACTTTAAGGGCATTTGTTATCACAAACAACGTATAAAAATCGTATAGGAATCTAATATGAAAATGAAAACTTAAATTTGGAATCCATTCGTTAGGAATAAATCCATCTACACATGTAATGAACGAAAAGTTATTTATTATTTACTCTTACTTCTATTATACGCTTTTTATAAGTGAAGGTGTAAATTAAGCTTGTCGGCGATTTCTTGATCATTGAAAATATATATCTATATTTTGCATTCCAATTTTTTTGTTTTTTCTTTTCTTTTACTTTTCAAATTATCGTTTTTTAGCACCAACGATTTTATGGTCTTTCACATAATTTTTTGGCACAAGCAACTGTTAATTTTATTATTGAGAAAATTTCGAATTTTGTGTTTATTTCTACACACTCTGTAATTATTCCAGCGGGCAAACAGCACGCCCGTTCGATATAATCGTACTTTCGTTTCGTTTGTAGCTTTTAAAATTGTTTTTGAATCATTGATCCATTTTGCAAGTGAACGGTTCCACTGTTTGTTTATCCTTGATCTTAGTGCATCATTTATACTTTTGATTAGTGCCTTCGGATATTTATGATCAATATTTTTTTAAGAGTGCTTATTAAGAGTGCTTATCCCGCAAAAATTATTGCAAAAAATTAGATTTTTCAAAATGCAATAATAATAATATTTTTTCTCTCTTTCGATAAATTACCGCCAAATTTATAGGTATTTGAGTTTCAAATTCAATTGCAAAGAAAAACAAAAATGACGACATTGCGATGACATAATCAATTAGAGTATTAATTGAATTTGTTATTCTTGTTGATCGCACAACGTTACAATACCTTTGAAGTAATTCTCTCTTATTTTTATCTCAATTTGTGCCGAACTTTATTGCTAATATATTTCGAGCAAACAATATTAGAAACTCACCAATTATTCGATTAGTTTTATATCAACTTACAGCAAATTGTTTAAAGCTCTATTTTGCGAAATTTATCCGCAAAAGGGTCTACGCATACTACTACAATTAACTTACGCTTGACACCATTTTTGGTAAGATCGTATTAAGCTTGTCTCTCGATGCATGCAACTCTTAGAAGGGCTTACGATCTAAGCTTCGTCTTTCATGATACCAATAACTATGTCTGTCTGTCTGCCTACACCTACACCTGCCTACCATGTAGACATTCTTCTAAAAAAAATAATAAACAAGTTCAAACTTTCAGGACATTACGATGGAAATTTATCCAGAATAGTTATTCGATTTATATAAGCTTCCTGTACGAAATTTGAGCCACTTAGGTGTATTTTTTGATCCTTCCTCTCGTTAATAAAGGTTCTCATCTCGCAAGCTACACCCTCTTATGGGAACAAGGTATAATTTGTAGTATATTATGACGTAACTCGGTGAAGCAATGCAGACTATTTCGTGGTCGAGCTCGTCTATTTTAATGGCTTGTGCATGTTAAATAAATTTTCCAAACTCTACGGTGATGTACTACTGATTCAACGGATGTATTCTTTTGCTAGCGCTGTCAGGAAGTATGCAAATATATTTCAGACAATTAAATACCGGGCAGAATCCAATCCTGGCCCCCTCCGTTCGTAATAAATTCATTATAAATTCGATTCAGTATACATATGTACGTGTTAGGAGATCTTTGACGCTCCGTTCTGAATGTTGCAAACGTTTGGACAAACGAAGATATCCTTTATTGGTATCGCATTAGGACTCATTTCGTAGAAAATATGGACTCTTCACAATAAAAACGTATCAAATTTATTTGTTCAAGTGCACTTTTCGAAGCAAAACTGCTTTAATTGTTGCAATTGAGATACAGCGTCGCACGATTGCTTTCTCTTCTTTCCATTATCTTTTTTTGTTTAATATCAAAGCACATATTGATGGAATAGAGGAAGCCATTCTCTTGCATAACCGCATACCTATAAGCGCTGTCCATACCGATTTACATACATATGCACTCATTATCTAATTACCTTTTCAATGATATTTGCCGGAGTAGGACAGAAAAAAAAAAAACAAAAAAAAAAAAAATGTTCTTTTAAAAAATTCCAATTTAGAGAAAGTGCTTTATAATTACGTAATGGATTCGTGATATAAACGCAAAACTGACAGTTCTCACAGAAGGAACATAAAAAATAAATAAATAAATAAAATAATATAACAGCAGAGTGCAATTCGTATAATACTCACAGCTTGAGGAAACGCATTTCTATGAAATTTCAATTTAATTGATTTTCGTATTTTAATAAACGCACACACCAACAAAACAAATAAATAAACTCAATTTTAAGTAATTAAATAATTTTTCATCAATAATAAATTTTGTTAGCTTTGTTGTTCTTCCTCTATTTGAACACGAAAAGCTGCTCATCTTTCTTTAAGTGTTCATATATATATATATATATATATATATATATATCTTATGTATATATGCATATGAATGCAAAATGTTTTACATTCTTGGATACATACAAACGCTTTTTGACATATTTTTACAAAAATTAAAATTTGTTATCTTTGAAAATATTCAGCAAAATGAAAAACTATAACAAAAGTCAATCAAGTTGAATGTTAGGATTTCGATATTAAGCAAAATTTTCTATATCTGTATAATTATTGTATATGTATATATATATATATATATATATATATATGCACTCAAAATGTTGTTCTTTTGTATAAGCCTATAAATGATACCTTAAAACTTATTTATACACTAGCTTACCTTCAGGATTTGCCAAAATTTTGTTACCCTGAATTTATAATTAAATTCCGCAGCTCGATTATTATTATTAACCAAACAAAATGATAAGTCAACATATGATTCTATAGCATATATTTAGTAATGTACAAGTAATCATCTCTCAGCATTTCCTGCCTCAATACATACAATCAATCAAGCAATAATCTAATATTTTTAAACTGATTT
This sequence comes from Glossina austeni, assembly GCA_000688735.1. Classification (NCBI taxonomy): domain Eukaryota; kingdom Metazoa; phylum Arthropoda; class Insecta; order Diptera; family Glossinidae; genus Glossina; species Glossina austeni. The sequence goes on along the minus strand of KK502410.1, from coordinate 3,046,292 downwards.
CATTTTCAAAGCTGAGAAGCTTCCGTCAATTTCTTTTTTTATTTCAGCATACTTATGTTTATGAATAAATAAGCAATGAAAACATATTATTAGCTTTTCTCGATACTAAGCTATGACAACATCAAAAGAACTGCAACAATATATCTTCCGTTTAAAAAAGGTTTTTGTATGTAGGGACCAGAAATTTGCTGCATTACCTTAGCTTTTAGAAGGTTACAGATTGAGATGATAACTCGACTTAATACCGCTCACATCTGTGATCAGCCATTGCTAGAAATCTTCAAAAAAATCAAAAAATCTATAGGGGGACACGGCTCACCGTCAAATACGCTGCACCTTGGCTTGGCTTAATACGATCCTTATTTTAAAAAGTCTTTATATGAGAAATGGTTGAAAAAGTGATCCGATCCAAACCATTTTGAATAGCGTTCAATAGCTTTGGGCCAAACACGCCGTTTAGGCTGAACACAAGAAAACACCTCCAACAGACGGACAGACAAACTTAGATCGAGAGATGACCAAGTCGTACAAATAATTTCGAGAGCCTCAGACAAAGTTGTTATTGAACACCAGAAAACGAGACGGACGGAGAGACAGACATGCTCTGATTAATTGAGAATGTGATCGTCGAACGATTGCTACAATGAAGGATGGATCTAACCCAAGTTCTTCCGGATGTTGTATGCATTCGCGCAAATGGTGTAGCGTACAAAAAAAAGCGTATAAACAATATTGTTTTCAATCACCGCCGATTGGGCAGATATCGATTTAAATATTTGAAAGATAAAATTAACAACGCTGTATTCGCATTCGTTTAGTTCGATTAGCCTAACGACAATGACGTAATCAGGATTAATATCATCTCAACATGATTCTCTTCTTTTGCTGTTTTTTGAATTGATTTGTAAAGGCCCACAATTACCGAAATCTCCTAAATATGCAAAATTTCAATAATAAAGATAATAAGGAGGAAAGAAAATAGTGCAGAATTTTAAACCAAGAGTAAAAAGTCGATTTCGCGCTCATAATCGTGAAGAAGTGCTACAAGTACTCTGAGTCCACTAAACAAGTCAGCAGGCACAAAAACCAATTTCTGGTACAGACATGGCACGTTAGAGCTCAAACAAAAATCCTTCTAAAAATGAAATGTAAAACTTCTAAAACGCATACTTTGTAATCACTCTAGCCCTAGCCCTAGCTCCCTCAACGTTAGATATTACTTCAAAGTAAGAATCTTTGGACAGCGTGCAACTGTTAGGTGTAGAACTGAACTCTCTGCAAATTTTTGATAAAAATTCAATTTTTTTAAAACGTTCTTATTGCAAAACTCAATAAAGGCGATATTCATTATCGCTATCTATCTTCCGGTCTTTTGCCGGGGAGAAATAATCATCGATCCATTTTCATTATCATCGCACATTTTTAACTTTTGCGAACAGTTGATTTGCTAAATATGACTGCATCGATCTGAACAAGTGTTATTGAGAAAGAGACAGATCATACACGAACGTCCCCCTCATCCCCAAGATTACAAATTCCTGCAGAAAATCTACTAAACGACTTTCGAACTGTCATTTCATTGCTTACTCCATGTTCACACTAAGGCTATCTAATAATTTTCGACGGCTTGGATTACATTTAAATGACATCCGTATTTTTACACTTTGACATGACTGAACGACAGCTTGTAAATAACTGAGACAAAAATGCCTGACCTAAGTATACCCAAAGTTTCGGAAGAAATGAATGCGCCAAGTACGTCGTATAAAGCATTTAATGTGAACATGTAGAACTTATTTCTTCATTGATTTCATTATTAATAAAATTATTTTTTTCTATATCTAATCGCTTCAGATTATGGATAAGCATGATTCACTTAAATAATAAATAAATAAATTTTCTTTTTTTCTATTTTTTAAATCCATAATTTGTCAACAGCCATGCACAGCTATTAGCAAATGCAGCATTCGTCTACGCGATAGTTTTTCTATAGCTTTAAGCTCTTTATAGGCATTCATAATATTATCACCCAATACGGTTGCAGGTAATGAAATAATATCATCTGATCTCATTTATTATATAATTCTTCCGAATCCTTAGTTAGTCACCTACAAAACAAATTCAGTTGGAATTGTGAGAACTATTGTTAAAAATCATTGACCATAGATGCTATTGAGTTTTATAGATACACTTACTTATATACGCACACTTCGAGATGGCCACAGGAACGCCTTTAAAGAATAGTTTCCTGTATTACTTACTGCCTCTTACATTTTTACTTTAACTCAAACTTTGGTTGTTTGCGTTACACGGTTTTTGGGAAATAGAAAAAGTGCGAAGAAAATTTCTACCGATGGAAAAAATGAAGTCTGGTAGCGAAAAAAATAAGACAAGGTCTTTGGGAAATGAGTGGAAACGCAATTAAAAGAACAACAAAGTTTCCATTTTGGCGCATGAATCTGAGCCATTGATGTTTAAAAAGTACAAAAAAATTTAAAATTTTGTGTGCGTATCATTTTCCGTATAATTTTCATATTAAGAAATTTTAGGCATCTTATTATGATTTAGTTACGGCTCAATATACATATATATATATACATATATATATATATATATATATATATATATATATATATATATTTACTATTTTTTTTATTTTTTTATTTTTTTTTTTTGGAGAAAACGTTATTTGCATAATTTTTAAGTGACTTGTTTTAAGGTTGGTTGCTGCTATGCTCCGGGTCTTTTGTGTATGCAACTGTTTTTATTTTCAGTTTCCGGTTTTATACTTGACCTACAATTGGAGTCGTTTTTATTCACTACGTGTGTTCTTTGCATTGGAGTCTTTCAATAAACTCTTAAAAAACTAGGTCGACGTTCTTGTGTGTGTATATAAATATGTTTTTATATATATATATATATATATATATATATATATATACATATGAGCGCATATGTGTATTTGTGACACAAATATAGTTTAGCATATGAGCATATTGGGTTAATGGAACGATTTTGGTGACGTCATTAGTTGAACCTTATGCTTCACACTGTGTCTATGACACGGTTTTGCTAATTTTGTACACTTGGCATCTAAAGCAGGCAGATAACATACCGACATGCACACACGTACTTGTCATATGTAACACTTTTGTAACACACATATCTAAGGTAAAGCATAATTGCCAAGGATTTTAAAGTTTGATTTCAAAAAATATGAGAATAAAACAAAAATGCATTTCTTTCTTGGCGACGAACCTTTAAAAGTTTTATATATTTTTCATTTACAGTTAATTTAGCTTCGACACTTTCTGGACTTTAATTAGTTTGACGCGTGTCGGCGAACGCTTTATTAAAAACTTTTTTTTTTATTTGCCGAAATTTAACTCTTGATATAATCATCCCAAGATATAGATTTAAAAATTAGATGCACTCTTTTCTCTTCGTTATAAATTCGTAATCACTGTTGGTGTGTTTTTTCTTTTTCTTTCATAACGTCGCAGATACACTTACACAGTCTCAAGAGACTTGCGCATTAAAGCTTGTTCTCTTTTGTCGTGGAAGAGAAAGATTATTTCAAACACAATTAGATGGAAATTTTTATTTGAGAGAGAGAAGCTTGAGAGAAATGCTTGATAGATTCCTGAGCTTGTAAGCTCTACTACTCGCAATCAAAGATTTTTCTTAAACTAATTACATTATATACGTAAGCAAGAATTTGAAAGATATAATGATATGCCGTGCACTATATATATATATATATATATATATGCAGACAAACGTAACTACCATAATAAATTCTTTTGATGCTTTAATTACTTAATTACGATTTTTGATAGTTAAGTAAAATAAGCAAAACTTTTATTTTCGATTTGTTAAATGAAACGAGATGTTTTCAAAAAAAAAAAAAAAAAAGAAAAAAATTAATTATAGCAATACTCGATTATATATATTTTTTATTTGATAAATTAAATGAGAATTTTCTGTAAACAAATACTTCAAAAATCTATGAACTCGTATCCAGCATCATTAGCATTTATTCTTTCCCGGGACAGATAGATAACGAAAACATACAAAAATGCTTCCAGAGGACGCGGGAATACCGTATATGCCCGTTGCCAAAATTTATATTTAATTGCATACGTATGCACGCATTGAATGCTGATCATATCGTCAGTCATCACTGCTTAGAGAAAGTTATTTACAATATTTTTACGTGCAATCGTAAGAAGAAGATGCAACTTTCGGTTAATTTCTTTCTTTTAACTAATTTTAACTTATAGCTTTAATCGGCTCGACTCCGATTCTTATGTCATTACACTCTACGTTGTTGATTATAAAGAAGAGGAAGTCCTGTTGTCAATTTTTTTGACTACGACTGCTTAAGAGGCCGCAAAAGGTTTCGCAATAAATATGTTAAGAACAACAAAATATTACAAATAATTTATTATTAAACTAAAGCTTCAATCGCTCCAATGTTCGGGATACAGTTCTTTTCCGTTTTAACCTTTTAGTAGTGAGTCCATGAAGAGGCGAACTAATCCCTCGTCTATTCTTGATCAACTCAATGCTGCCGAAGCGCATCGTGCGGTTTCGGGATTGATATCAAAAATTTGCGAAATAGTCTAATATTGTATGTGAGTGCACTGAAAAATATGGTAGTTTTTAGGTGCTGATGCTTTAGTAATGACGTCATATAAGCAAGAAAAATGCACATTTTATTCCATAAATTTATTGTTTGTGTTTACTTTAGCTTTCTTAGGCTGTTTAATTGTGAACAATGATGATTTCTGGTATTGAGCCAAAAGCAAACACATTACTCCGCACAAGTACCAACATATATACATCACACAACTGGACGGCAAATACAAATTTACGTATCTGTTATATATACACACATATATATATATATATATATATATGTTATATATATATATATGTGTATATGTATATATGTTTATAAACATTTCGACTAAAATAAAAGAATATACGAGTAAAATAAAAAAAACTTGAAGGTTTGAAATGTGTGTGGTTGGGAACGCAACTTTGACACTCAATACGCGGCACATAGCAAGAAGTAAATCTTAAAAAAGCGTAATACGAAAAAACCTTAGTTTTAATTGAAAAAACCACATATTTCCAAACTGTAACGATAGGCAAGATGAAGATACGAACATACATGTGAACAAATTGATTTAATTCCTTCTGGCGGATTAAAGCAGATCTCAATCAAAGTTCCCTTTTTTGTTATTTTTTTTTTTTTTTTTGTTTCTGTGCTTATGTGATCACTTTAAAATATCGACTTTTCAAACGTAATCACATAATCACCTTACAGATACTTGAAATTATGAACACGTTTTCCTTCAGACTATTTTTATCGCTGACCACAGTTCCCTTCAATTTTCATCATCTATTTGCAGGAATGCATATTTACAACTTTACTTCTTCTGATCTTGTCCGTTTGAATAAAATCATTCAACTCTGTTGGCTCGACTGAATTTCCCCTTCGGAAATATTCTGGGTACACGTCCAGTTATCAGTAACCAGGGATTTTTGGCATTTTTTTAAGAGCATCAATTCTGTAGCAGACTTTCGAGGGATATTTCTTCGTGAAAAAAATTCATATCGACGCATTTTATATATTTTGCGATTGAATAGGAAAACAACATTTTGTTTTAAACACTTGCTTCTTATTGTTAGTAAACTTGTGATCAGATACAAATTCTTGTAATTTAAAATGAAGGCATTACCAGAGGCGCACATCTCAGACTCAACACTAAATTAAGTTTTTGAAAAAATTTTCAAACAAATTTTTGCTATCTTGTTCTAAGCGAAAAGCTGTAACTAGTGGTAGTACGAAAAGAAACGAAAGTTAAGAAATAAAAGATTTTATTTGGAGAACTGTCAAGTCTCCGTTTTGTCTTTTCTTCAAACATCTTATATATCTTGGCATTTTTACTTTGAGACGCAACACATTTTCATTGTTCAACAATATTTTAAAGATAATCAAATTTTGCTATGCTATATAGATTCTGATTCAATAAAAACTTTTAAAATTAAAAAAAAAAAAAATTTGTTTTCCCTTTAATACAAATTTGCACAAATTTTTGAACACCCTTTATAGAACTCATCAATCAATAAATCTCCATTCTGACACATTTGCGGTAGCACTGTTGACTTATTGTTGACTTATATGATTCCTGGATACCGTTAACCTTCAAACGAAATTTTGACTCTTGACGTTCGTATTATCCAGACATTATATGGGTCAGACCGGAGACTTATTGAGTGCTGTGATAGTTCAATGTGTAGCTTAATGCACAATGGTGAAGAATGTTTTTATCCACAACATGAATAGATAACATATGAAACTACCAAGGAAATCTTCATTCATTTTCTCTAAGAATGATACGCATCAATATTTGGATCTGTAACTTAGGTCCATGTCTAATAATCAGCAGACCAATTTATTCGTTTATTAAATTTTGAATCTAAATTTCGCAAAAAAATTTTAAGTACCAAGATATGCAAATTAAGAAACAGCACTCAATCTTATCATCATTATTTATTTTGAGGGTTATATATCATATATGTATATATATAAATGCATATAAATAAACGTATTTTGTACATATATGTGTTCTTTTATTTACATATATAATTATAACTATAGTTAAATGCAATTGCCCCGACACACGCTTGTGCTTGAGACGCCCTCAAATTGAGCGCATTTATTTTCACACAAACGCACACACCTACACATACCGGGGCTAATGCGAACGAAATACAATGGCTGGTAAGAAAGCATTGAAAGCGCTGAAATCAAGTTTCTGTGAAAACCAAAACAAGAGCTAATAATAATGCTTAAGTGTAAATTTACTGACATTACGAAAAAGTTGCGAACTGCAAAAGCAATAAACAAAATTTTTCTAAAAATTTCTAGCCAAGGCCAATGGCCAAAGCATGTTAAACCATAATAATTTTTACCTTTTACGTACATAGCCTTTACCCTTATTACTATATCTGGCTTACGGTAAACCAATTGAAAAATTACAATCAAGTATAAGTGCCTATCGCTTAATAGTTCGCTTAAATGCTTAGATAAAGGACTACTTTAGCTTTAGCTTAAATATGTATGCATGTTTAAAGTAAATATAAGCCGGAAACACTGTCGCGCGGGGACATTTATACGCATTTTATGATATCCTTCACCTGATTTTCAACATTAAAAATTTTTCAAAAACATGCTTATCTTTTCTAGGTTAACATTTTGTCCAATTACTTATTATTATCTTTGAAAAGCGTTATACTCGGAGACTCGTGAACTGTTTCAAATTAATTATAATAGTAAACAAATACGACATACATTCAAAAAAAAGCTGACTTTTAAAATTACGTGGACTACGTATATTCGACTTTCGATTTTTGTTATTGTTGTTGTTGTTGTTGTTGTTGTTGCTGTTATGTTGGTACACATGTTCCCAACAAATGCTGGCATTATCAGTCATTTAGTACTTTTAGTATGTTCTTGACAGATATAAAGTGTAAACGTATTTTGGGGTACTTGACGATTTTTCGCAATCGAAAAAAATGGATCAAAAAATCTGTATTAAATTTTGTGCGAAAAATAAAAGTAAGTGCTCCAATTCACTTACAGTGTTCACTCTACCGCATTATCGGCCTGTTTTCAGCAAAAAAAAAATATTTACAAGCGTTTCAAGCTCTTCAAAGAAAGCAGACAAGTCGTTGTCTGCAGACAACTGATGAAAACGTTGAACTAGTGAAAAAAATTGTTATAGAAAATCGTCGAATCAATATTAGGGAAGTTGCTGAGGATGTTCATATAGCGGTCGGCTCACGCCATGAACTCTTTTCGGATGTTTTGTAGTGCATGAGACTTGTGCTACCGAATTTCATTTCGAAATTGTTATATTTTAAGCAAAAGAACCGTCGCATGAGGATCGCTCAGCAGCTGTTGCATGACGTCAACGACGAACCAGATTTGCTTGAATGGTTCATAACTGGTAACAAAACATGGGTACATGGTTACATGGTTACGTCAACACCAAAGCCCAATCATTAGCCCAATAGTAACGGCGAGAAAAGCCAAGATCCACGAGAAGCCAAAACGAACGACAAGTTCTGCCGAATGTGATGATTTTCCTTACCGCTTTCTTCGACCATAATGGCGGCTCACAAGTCAACGTAACCGTGCCCCAGCCATCGTATTCATTGAACTTGGCCCCCCTACAACTTTTTCCTGTTCTCAAGACTGAAAAGATCCATGAAAGACGGCGTTTTGACATAATTAAAGAGATAAAGACCGCATCGCTGAAGGAGCTCAAGACCATACTAAAGGCGCATATCGGAAGTGCTTCGAGAATTGGAAAAAATGCTAGGTCAAGTGTATTATATCTACGATCAATTAATTTGAGGGCGACAAAATTCTTCTCTTCTCAATAAATATTTTTTAAGAAATATAAAGAGTCCGTTTTTCTTAAACACACCTCGTACATGATGGGATTTATTTAATTTAAGGTTCAAGTTAGATATGAAGACCTTCACTAGCAGCAAAAGAGCTTACTCCGGTTTTAGGATCAATTATATCGCACTGTCAGCAGTGCCGGTTTTCTAAAAGGAAGATCAACGCTTACCAATCTTTTGGAGTTTTGTAATTCATCGCCTTCGTCTTTCGGACAGTAGACAGATTGCCTGTCTTCGTAGCTATCCCTCTGGCCGCATCCAACGGGTGGTGCTGAACTCTTCTCAATCCAGAGTATTTGATTGAGAGTCACTTCAGACGTTATGTCAGGGTAATCATCTTGCTCCGCTTTTATTTATTTTATACATGAGTGACCTGTCGGAATGCATTCAACATTTCCGTGTTTTAATGTTTGAAGACGATGTTATTAAACTGTCCCTCTCTTTTTACTCAAAATATGGTACTAAACCTCTTCAGTCTGATCTCGGAAACCTGTGGTCATGGTGCGCAACCAACGGTAGGTAACTGCACTCAAACAAATGTAAGAAAATGTCCTTTACATCGTGTAGTGCGACGCCTTCTTATTATTATCGTATTAATAATTACATTGTGGCAAATGTTTGCAATTGCAAAGTCTTAGGAGTTGTGTTTGATTCAAAACTCAAGTTTGACCGTCATATTGACGAGCCACTTAATGAGGCTAAATTCCTTTTACGGTTTATAAAAAGATGGTCTAAAGTATTTAAACGCCCATACATTACGAAGTGCTTGTGCTTGCATACTTCATTAGTTAGTCCCATACTCTTCCATACTCGACGGTAGTCTGGCTTCATTCGTTATACATGCCATATCGATCCCCGGGAGTCTGATCAACGGGACTTCTTGGAATGAGATCCTATCCTATCTCTTCGATCGTATAACAATAAATTGAAGTTCATTGATTTGCCTACCCTGGAAAAGAGGCGTGAAATATTGGATGTAACCTTCCTCTATAAGCTAATAAATGGTGATGGAACTTATTGATATTCACATCCCTAGTCGGATCTCAAGGCGTTTTGGCGTTTTGGCGTTTTGGCGTTTTGTGCTTTTGCATTTGCCACAATGCCCTACCAATTATGAATTGTCCAATTACTCGTTTCGAGTAATGTGTAAAATGTTCAACGACCATTACTACTTAGTTGATCTGCCCGTTTTGTACGTTAATAAGGTGAAAAGCGTTATATTACGGAACTAACGCCTAAACATTTTTGATTTACTTGCGTTTAATTAATATTTAAAAAAAAAATATATTTCTCGGACTTAGGATTATTGTTAGTGTTACCTTTTTGAGTATATCATAGAAGTCATGTCATATCATGTTGGCAAAGTTGCCTAAGAATACTGTATCGATAGCGAACTAGTTGGTGTTATATATAACAAATAAATAAATTCGGGAAAATATTTCGCGATAGCCAATCAATAGTGAAATGCAACAGAGAAATTAATTAAAACAAGAGAGAGAATTTTACTAAATTTAAACTTAGTTTAAGACGTTAACTGAGATAAGTTAAGATTTAATTAAGCATTGCTATCTAAGCGTTGCTATCATACTCTTCTTGTTGTTCTCTTTCAACTGCACTGAATACATAGTGTTTTTGGCTAAAGCTATGTGGCTCGGAAGAATACGCTGGAATGCGTATCATAGTTTAATTTCAGGTTATAGTTAGGTAACGTATTAACCTTCATATTAGTTCATATTGTAGTTTAAGAAAATTGTTAAGCGACTAAATAACGAATAAACAAATAGATTATCTTGACAATTTTGAATGTTAAGGAACTGAAAAAGAACCAACGGCCTGGCCTGTCTACTCTGTTGGTTGATTATTAAAGCGGTAAACGCAAATATTATCTATCCACCGTTGCTAATGGATGGTCAAAATCCAATTCGGTATTCGACGCTGTCTCAGTTCCGAAGTTACGAAATATGAAATTCGTTTTGTCACATTTGACTTTTCGTACTGGAAATTTTCGTTTCCTTGTAGTTTGTAGTCGCCCATGTACGATGCCAATGATCTGGACTAATTCGTATGTGCTATGCCGTGTCCGATATTTTATTAACGAGTTTGTCAGTCTCACTTTTTTTGACAGGCAAGTTCGTATTATCGAACACATTCAAGTTGAGCAATAGACATTCGGATTTAATATACAAGGAGGTACTGTTCGCCAATGTACCACCATCACCATAAGCTTCCTCTCCGAATAAAGATTTTTATGTAAATATTGAATTGCTTAACCTTTTGCCAATTTTTAAGTTTTCAAAAACTCAAGAATACGTCAACTTTTGACTTTTGAGTGGTCATGAAATTTCATCCCTGCTTGCATCCCTGCCTTGCTAGCAGTTTAATTTCACTGGCCTAGCATTTTATAAACTCACTTAAGAATTTATTGTCAAATCTGTTAATTAATCAGAGGGTTTACTCTTTACTCTGGCCGATCGAATGCTTTGCGACAAGAACTTACTTTCTTACTTCTTACTTCTTACTTCTTCGTTAAGATGTTTCTGCTTCGTTGTGAATTCAGTTGCATCGCGTCTTATGAACGTCAATAACTTAGCACTTGAAAGTTTTAAATGCCAGAATTAAAACATTGCAAAGAGTCTTTCAAAAACCATTGCACCAGCGTGACAATTATACGGTACGTTTAACGCGAATGGAATCTATTAAGCGCTTCGTTACAATTGTATATTAAATAAAGAAACGATTTTATTAAAATTTAAACACACTTTTCTTATATATTATGTGCTATTAAATAGAATACATGGCATTTCGATGGACAAGTTTCAGATATAATTCTGGGAAAGGCGTTAGGTGGGCATTGCATGTCTTCTGTGATTGCTGGGCCAAAGACCGTAATTATCGGATTTCCGCACGACGCTTTTGAAGTCAGCTGCGCGCCTTTAAGAGAATTCTGAAAGAAAAAAAAGGAGCGAGAGACAGACATGAAGAGAGAGAGAGAAAGAGAAAGAGAAAGAGAAAGAGAAAGCGAAACAAATAATAATCGCGCGAGCAAAGTGCGAGCTGCATCAACACTTCGTACTCAACCTCTCCCTTTTTTTGCCGAATCATTATGACAGAAGATCACCTCTTTCCCGTGTGAACTTAAATCGCATTAGTTGTTGTCAATAATGAAAGAGTGGGGCCTATCTTCTAGACAGGTTAAAGCAGCTCACATGACACAACATTCCTTTCCAATTCCGCCAGATATGCGCTGGCGGCAATTCGTGCTTTATCACCGCGATAACATTCGCAACTGTGTCGCACATTATTGGGCGACGTGACCCGCGTTTCGCATCCCCTCTAATCAATCTTTTCATTTCTGGATTTCGTTTCGTTTCAGCGGCAATTCGGAAATGGACATATAGTCAAATTTTTCATTTCACGTGCTATCCAAATAACGTAAGCCCTTTTATACCTGTCGTCGTATAAATAGTTTCGGGTCGGTTTTTTAGTCAATGCTTAGTTCTCCAGCGATATCGCAAGATAAAGAATGCCCGTCTCTCTCAATGTTTTTAATGGCTTCACCGAGTTTATTAACGATTGGATGACCAGAGCGCGACATGTCTGCATCATCAAAACTTTGCAGAGCAGACATGAGCGAACCATTTAAGTGCTGTTGAATTTGACAAAGTAGCCTTTTTTGCGTAAGCTCTTTCACAAGGCGACGAAATGTTATCGCACTAATCAAAATGATATCGTACGCGAATTTTTCAAACAAAGCTCGCAATGTTTGTTCATACCTGAAACTATTTGTTGTACAAGGATGCATTAATACCCGGAAGAACTTGAGATAGACCCACCTTTCATTTATACTCATCTAAGCTTGTCTGTCCGCCTGTACGTCTCGCATTCTTATGTTCAACAACCTGCGGGCCGCAATTTTTGACATATTTTGATAGAATTTCGACAAACGTTTTTTGGGCCAAATACGAACGCTATTGAAAATGATTCGGATCGAACGCTGTTTTTCCATCCATCACTTCCCACCTTAAAAATAAATTATACGAATAACTGCATTAAGTAAAGTGAAGGTAATTATTGTATAGTGTTCGGACTTGCTTTTATTCTAATCATCTGTGAATTGTCACTTTTTAAATATCTTATATTATGGGTTTAATAGAATAGGTGTTAACGAGGTTATGCGATTACGCGACTTTTAAAGTATAAAGTATAAGTAAATGCTGGGAAAATTGTAGAGTGAAATTTTTTCCTTAGCTGGTATGTTGCGTGCCTGCGGATGTCCTTAATCGTTATTGCACTCATTTGATGTGTTAACAAAATTCAACTAATAATTGTACTCTAACTGTAATGCAAGATACATTGCGTTGTTAGAGGAGATAAATTCGTTCCTGTCATTTAATATATTTTATTTTTCTATTCACCTTTCAGTTTATTTTTCTATTCACATTCACAAATTTATAAATTTTTTTATTAGTGGAGTTAATGCTGAAGTGTCCTTGAGCAAAAAATATTTTTATTAAAAACCTTAAAAGATATGCATAAAGAAATACATCGTCAATGTTATATATGTAATGCCATAACCAATAAATCAATTATTTCCAAGCAGCTAACTGTACATGTGAGTGCAATTGGATGCGATGGCATAGTGCATAGATGGTTTCAATGTGTAAGGGCGCGACGGCAAGTGTTTCTTATAAGGGCACTCGCGTACTCTTATAGGCACTCAATAGATAACCATTTGCTTACTTATTTCATTGTTCATTGTTTTTTAAAATTGTGCATATAGATAAGAGCAAGTACATGGGCCCACCAGCTCTTATACAAAGGCTTGTGTATGCTCGAGCACACGCTCTCAAGCGGTGAGTGTTCTATAGATAACAAGAAAAGTGTACTTTGTGTTTAAGAAATTTATTCAAATTTTTCTTTGCGATGAAAAGCTTCTATCTAAAGTGAGTTTTCTTTTTCCTTTTTTTCTTTTCTTTTCTTTATAACTTAGATATATTCATTCATATGTATGTCGGCACATATATGGGCAAACACTTACTTTGCATGTAGGTAACAAAACTAACAACAAAAAGGTTTTCTTTTGCCTTTTTTCTCTCTTGGCTACTCATGGTCAAGTACCGTAAACTGAAATATATCTGATATCTGCATATACATCTATCTACGCAGTTATCGGCATATCCATCTTTATTATCATTATTATCGCCTTGGGAATGGATGAACACAGCATTTAAGAAATTGATCATTTCATTAAGTATTCTATCTACAGCGCTGTCCGGTGTTACCAAAAAAAAAAATCTTTAAATATTTTTCAGTTTAAATTCAATGACGTTATCCTTGTTCTCACCCATATTATATATACACTTTCCAATATGCAGATTCGAAGAAGTAGTATATACTTATCTTTCGGTCTACACCATACTTTTTTACACGATTTTCGTTTTGTGCGGCTCTTAAAAGTATTCGCTGTACGTTAGCTTTGTATGAAAATTTGCATTTCCTCAAGGATTTGCGGAGCGCAAAAAAAAAGACATATATTCGAAGATGGCAGATCCTTAATGTTTTTGAATTTTTCATAAATTCTTTTGCGTTCTTTAGGTAGATTCATTCAACTTTCATATTATATACGGCATAGATTATATTTTACAACTCATGAACACCTGCAACGTAACAACTATTTTTTATTCTTCCATTTATTTTCAGATCATTTTTCTTGTTCTTATCTTTGAGAGCCAGTTCTAAACGAAAGTCAACTGCCAAAAATTTCGACGAACCAAAACTTGTGATATGAATATTGCTTAAGTACATTTTTCTGCCTATTCGAAGCTTGTGGAAGGACGACGCTTAGGCTTAGATTGCGAACAAGCGTAAACGCGTGTGCACGTACGTAAAAAAATTGAAAGTAATCAGTGAAAGAAAGAGAAAGAAACATCAAGATTGAGAGAATAAGAGAAGTAGAGAAGGAAAGAAGGAGAGAGTAAAAGTAAGAGCAAAAAAAAGAAACCTAAAACTTGCTGTGATCTGCACATAAAAACAAAGAAAGTAAAACAGAAAAGACATTAATCGAAAAAAACAACAGATCAGACAACGAACGTTAAACAAAATTACACACATTCCTTATCATTGGTGCTGTGGACACAACAAAGAATAATAGATGAGATGTAGCGGTAAGTTTATCGCAGGCTTTTATTTCTCTAGAGGAGAAACCAAATCTTTTCTAAATATTTTTTTATTCATTTTTCTTTCTTTTTTTTCTATTTATTAGCGGACCTATGGTCGGCGAACGCGATAGAGACCGTGAAACGGTACGTTGGGAAACGGGCAAATCAACACCATCCTCCCAATACAATAATGGAGTATCACAAATGGTGGGACAATTGCATGGTGGACAGGCTGCAAGCCAACAACAACAGCAACAATTACCAATACAACGCGAATCACAACACCAAACCGGACAGCATAAAATTAAACAGCAGCAGCAACACGATTATCAGCCACAACAACAACAGCAGACAAATAATTGGATTGAAAACGAAAATCTTGGACGTAGCAGCGCCACATCAACAACAACAACAGCGAACATCGGAGATAACTGCGACAATCAACCCTACTACGACACCAGTGGTAATGTCGATTGGAACCGAACAATGGGAACCACTAGAGTTGGTGCATACGTTGGCGGCGATGGATCCATACCAACAGCTAGCAGCATTACTTGCAACATTAATCAAAGTGCTGCAACTCAACGAACACCCCCTGCCGCTGCTGGTGGCGGCCTGGATTATACTGATAGTAGCGGCCTTGGTGGCACATCCGTCACAATGGCTCATATTGGAAGCGGCATTACGACAAGTGTTGGTGGTGTTTCGACGGCCGGACCTGCGGGACACGTTGGTGGCTCTACAAATCCCGGACAAGGCAATGTCGGCAAAGAAGTTCGCTACGCTCCGTTTCCAGTCACCTCCCCTACACATTCGAATCCCACTACTTCCCAGCTACATCAAAGCGTCGTCGTCGCTGGCGCTTTGCAGCGAACACATTCCAGATCCATGTCCTCCATTCAGCCGCCCGAGCCTTTTATGATAGCGCAGTCAAAACAAATGAACAATCGCGTTTCAATTAATGTAGGCGGTGTTAAGCATGAAGTACTATGGCGCACATTGGAGCGATTACCGCATACGCGGTTAGGTCGTTTGCGCGATTGTACAACACATGAAGCCATTATAGAACTATGTGACGATTACTCACTAGTCGATAATGAATACTTTTTCGATCGCCATCCGAAAAGTTTCAGTTCCATTCTAAATTTTTATCGTACCGGCAAACTTCACATCGTTGATGAAATGTGTGTTCTAGCATTCAGTGACGACCTCGAATACTGGGGTGTTGATGAGCTTTATCTCGAATCATGTTGCCAGCACAAATATCATCAACGCAAAGAAAACGTACACGAGGAAATGCGTAAAGAGGCCGAATCTCTCCGCCAACGTGACGAGGAGGAATTCGGTGAAGGTAAATGTGCCGAATACCAGAAATACCTATGGGAGCTGCTCGAAAAGCCGAACACAAGCTTTGCCGCGAGGGTAAGTCCATTTGATTTTCAATACCTTTTAGCCCTCACGAAATGTTACGTACGTATCCCGATTTAATTATTCATTCAAATCACACCTATGTTTAGTTTACTATGTTTAGTTTGTCAACTATTGTTTTTTTGTTTCTTTGTTTTTTTGGTTTTGCCTTCTTTTATCAGTGTATTATATTATACTATGTTTATTTTTATTTTTTTGTTTTTTTATTTCTCTCCATCTACCTTAAATTTTCATTTAAATTTCATCAGAACTTCATGAACTTAATAATTAACAATTTTAAATTAAGAATTGGAACTGAGCAACTTTCTGCTATAAGAAGAAATTTTTTTATGAATTGTAAATATGCTGCTCACATATCACACTATATGCTCAGTATGAAAATCTTCTTCTTATTGGCGTTAAAGTTGTCACTTCTAAACTGAAGCACAATTTGTCAATTTTTTTTCTTTTTAAGTTGCTCACGCAATAAAAAAAAATGTTGATCAGTGCAAAAAAACAAAAAAAAAAAAAAAACAATTCTTAATGCAAAATTTTCTATAAACACATTCACATCATATATAATAAAAATAATAATAATATATTCAAATAAAAAGCTGTACAAAATGCCTTACTTTCACTTTATCCGGGAGAAAATATTTAAAAAAAAAAAAAAAGTCCCAAAAGCGAAAAGCTTTTTAAGCTAAACGAAGAAAATATATTTAAAATCTTAACAACTATTGCTTTGATGTTATTGAGTTGAAGTTTCTTGTTAACGTTTTCTTTTTTTTCATTCTCTTCGTTTGATTGCTTGGTTGTGTAAAAGTTTTGTTAAACTAAGTTGACGAGTTATCCTATCAATATATATATATATATATGCAAACTCTGAGAAGCCAAGCAGATATAAATTTAATTCGTTACGTACACCCGCTGCTCGAAACAACAACATTTTAAAAGCGAAAAGAAAAAAAGAAGCAACATTTATTTATATTTTAATAGCTGTGCTACTCTCTGTATTCCTATCATATTCGGACAATAATTATACCGCTGTACATACATAATAAATGTTATCAGTTTGCGTTAAAGTTTTACATTTTCCTTTCTTTTTCCCTTTCCCCTCTTTGCGGAGGGCTAAATACATATTTGTAATAATACAATTCACACTTACTTATATACAATACATACGGCCGTGAACACAAGTCCGCGTAATAAGCAAATTTGTCATTTAAACTTTTATAAATGATTCAATATGCACATCAGTTAGGACTTAAGCGTTTAGATTGCAGTTAGAATTGAAGTTCTCGTTGGGTAATAATACATGACCGATCCTATTTATCTCATGGAATGCTTTCAAATCCCTACGGAATTCTCCTTACGTGATTTGCAGCTTATTTCATATCTTCTCAGAGCTTGGTTGCTGAACATCATTTAAATACCAATCGAAAATTCTAATTCTAATCTTTTCATTATCATACGGCAATCATTTTTAAGATATGCAAATCGACGATTCGGACTAACATTGAAATGAAACATCAATTCTTCGCCATTATTCCCGAAGCATCTTTTTATATGTAAATAAGAAATTGCCCTCATAATTGCCCTTGTTTCACTCAATTCGGGTAATATTCGACAATTAAGAAACAAAATCAATTATGAGAATAGCCCTTTGGTGCCTGTATCGAACTACTGATTCCATTACTATTTCATTTCTTGCATATAGTCGCGGATTCACGTGAACACATCAACTCAGACGAACTATGCCTGAAAGATAGGATTCGCTTTTAATAAACACCGTAACCGTCTTTTGTCTTGAGTTGCCTCACACACCGTTGTGAGATCGCCCGTTGTCTACCTACTTTTCTTTCCACCTCGTATTAATTTTCTTAAGCAATATTTACCAGAATGTAAGCCCTTCACTTGATTATACTTTCTTTCTTACAAACGTTTGTCGGTATGATTTATTAGTCGTGATTGAAGCAGACTTATCCTATTTTCGTATTACGTGATCCCCGTCATATAAAATGTAACCAGGCTGCCAATCATAAAAAAACCAAAACATTTTATACCACTTTTACGTTTCAAAAATTATTGAGAATGTTTTTGTAAAAGCAATTTGTGTTTTATTGCATACTCTCTTAGACAAACGCAAACGTATAACGATCCATTCTCACCCATTCCATTTCTATACCAGAGGATTTGCAGGAAGCGACTTTAAACAAGTTTGTTGAGTTTTTCATATCACTTCTATGACTTTTACAACTATTTTCTCAGATGTGTCAAACATCGTCGAAGCAAAATTCAAAGTTCGCGTTGGTATAATCTTTATATTCATTAATTAAGCTAAAGATAGGCTAAGGAGGCGAAACTGAATGCTTTCTGGGTGCTTTCTTTTGTAATCTCTGGAAGACAAGGCAAGACAAGGCATACACAATACTGATCGACTCGTAGAATATAAAGGATTCGTTTTGCATTAAGCAATAATTTGTTATTTGTTGCAGTCGATTCTTAGCAATATTTACTCGCCTTAGTTAAGGCTTCTAAAATCAATTATTAGCCCATCGTCACTGTTTACAGTAATGTATAACATTCAACGTTATAAGAGAATACCTTTTTCATGTTGTGCTCTTAGCTTCCGTTGATATCGCAGAGAAATCTTTCATTACATTAACTGTTCGATTAAAAGCCTTACAGCCCTAGCTCCTCAGTCAAACTCGATTTAGGCATGCGTTGAGGTCAATTTGACTTCATGTGCTACATAAACAGATGACAGCTATGCCTATTTCTTTAGAACGCCAGATAACTGAAATGTTTGGACCATCATTAGCAAGCAATCGTAGACCCGATATATTCTCGTCATTCATTTCTCTTCACTTTGTGTACATTTATTAAATCGGCATGGAATCTTTGCGCTGTATACGCCACAATTGGAACTGTCTTCAGTTCGTTTTTTTAAACTCGATTATGACATTCAAAAAGTGCAAGATTCAAGCCTTATGTAGATTTTTACAAAAAATTCCTACATAACGTGGATGTATTATAATTAGGGTTTTATCTGTTTCATTATTAAATGATAGATTTTGAAAACGCGTTATGACATAAACACTTGAGAAATCCAAAAGTAAAGCGATATCAAAACGGCACCTGAATTGTGAATTGCATATCTTTGAAATTGAAATCCTTTGTACGGTTAATTTCCGAAGCTGTGACACGAAATTAATTCCAATAATTTTCTGTAAAAGGAAAAATCCTTTTTAAATATTTAAAGAGAAAAACATTGACTTGAAATTCCAATACGTAATCATGTGATCATAATCTATATATGTTTTACTGGATACTAAAGCTTTAAGGCAATGTGAGTTTTAAAGCCGTTGAAAGCTTTAAGAGAACTCGCTTGCTTTTCACTGTTTTCACGCAATACTATGCCAGTCGTAAGCTGAAGTTGACGTTTAAATGTACATAAATAAATTGTGCCCTGTATAGTGTGCATGAGGTGCCAAAAATAAAAAAAAAAAATACAATACAATAAAAAAAACAACAATAGCAAATGACACTTTATAAAAGTTTACTAACGATGGTCGATTTCTTAAGATTAACAATCGACTAATAACAATAACAATATTAATAATAAAAAGTATTGAGTTTGCCTGCTTTGTTGTGTTCAATGTCTCGTTTGTTTTTAGTTTTTCGTTTAAATAAATAAATTATGTGATATTTCGAAATGTCAATGACAACATCGTTACGCATAACAAAATAACAACAAGGGCAACTAAACACTTCGTCTCTCTATTTTTGTACTGAAATAAAGCGAGCGAAAAATAAATAAATAGCAATAGCAATAAAAATGAAAGAAAAAGAAAAGAAAAAGAAAAAGAATAAGAAGAAAAAAAGAACGCTTCTCACAAAAGCTCCATTAGGAAGAAACAGCAAAGAATAGTAAGGTATAAAAAAAATAAAATAATAACAAAATTAAGAGAAACAAATAAATTTTTGCATATTTTCATTTCTTTTTATACTCTTTATAATTCTTTACCGTTATATGTCTTCTTCTCTTCTCTTTAATTTCCGTTTGACTTTTACCTTTAATTTGTCTTATCCTGATTTCTGTTCACAAGGTTAACCAGACATCATTTTCAGTAGTGTATGCGTTTCATTATTAATTGTTTTTTTTTTTTTCCTTTCACAAAACCTCTTTTAAGAAAGTAGATAAACCAAGAAATATATAAAATAAATAAAATACTTTTAGCAAAATATTAATTCGTAATTTTATTAATAAAAGTATATTTCTCACATGTTGTTTATTTACATTGTACTTATATACCTTTTTTTATCTACTGCTCTCAGCTCAATAGTTGAACTAATAATAATAACTATTAATGACGATTTTTCTCTTATCGTATAAATTGTATTAAATTAAAAAAAAAAAAAGTTTTTATTTAATCAACAACTTCGCACACAGCGCAAGCGTCTCTGTATGCAGATGCTATACACGAGCGTAATAACACGCGCACAATGAACATAAATGGGAATGGGCAAAAGCGACATGACCAGGCGGCAGATGTGCTGTAGAAATCCTCGAAATAATTGTAAGAATAAGGATCTCTGGGGAGAAGTGGCCAAATTCGTGTTGTAATGCATTTCCATTTCAGTTAATATGTATAACATTTCACTCGTCCCCTCTACCGTCCCGTTTCTCTCTCTCACTCTCTCTCTCTCTTACACACACACACATATGCTCTCTTTTGTCTATCTCGCTCTCTGCTTTTTTTCTCTCCCCTCCTCTCTCTGTCTGACTCTCTTTCTCCCCCTCTCTCTCTCTCTCTCTCTCTCTCTCTCTCTCTGGCTCTCTATGTACCTATCTCTTTCGCCATATTGCTGAATGCTTGTTAAGCTTCTACACGGCCCGTTATGTAATGAGCGTCAGCATCAGCATCAATCAAGTAGCCAGCCAACCACCCACCCCCCCCCCCCAAGACTTTTGAATTTTTGCAGTAAAAAAAAAATGGTAAAAGACCCGAGATCGTTTCACTGATATTATGGCCTCGACTCTTTTTTTTGTTTTTTTTGTTCGCTGTACGTCCCGAAATGGAAATAATTACAACATATTTGGGGGCATCTCCTACAATTTTTCATTTGGCTTTTTTTTCAGTTCTACTCAGCTGAGATAAATCATAAAATATTTTTAATTAATTTAAATCATTTCTTTGGCATTTTTTTTGTTCTTTTTTTTTTTTTTTTTTTTTGGTTCTTACAATCGAATCAAGAATGTTATCCAAATGTCTACGTGTTTTTTATATAGATTGTACACATTTGCTGCATATAAATGATAATTAATTCTATTGCTAGTTATTGTTTTTAAAAAATCAATTTGAAGTTAGTTGCAATTAGTTATTTGCAAACGTATGTACATCTAATGCAAACATTAATCATTTAAATTAGCTAGTGATCAGTTTCGCAAACTAAGTTGACTAAGAAAATGATTTGCTTTACTGTGCAAAGCATTCCTTTCGTGCGTATCATGATTGGTTAAGGAAATCATTAATTAAAAGTTCAGTCTTTACACATTATTTTTTGCCTACGCGTACGCAGGCGTGTACATTCTTTCTCCAACAATTGAGAACTTTCCCTAATCACCCGAGCACTTATAAATGGGAATATAAATTGCAATTAAGTTTACCGCCAACGATATAATATCATCCGGATCAGCGATGTGATCCATCATAAACAATTCAAATTATATTTTGGTTTCCGTAGTCTACAACATGTAATCGATATTCAAGGCAAACATACGCCACCGTTCCCCTTGCAAAATGAACCGTTCGATCCAACCAACACTTAGCGTCGGATTCTTTGTTAAGTGGACACAATTAATTTATTCAGTAAATTAAATTACAAGGTTTTAGGTTTTAGGGGCTGTCGGATAACTTAGACCGCATGTTCGCCTGCAGTGAAAACTTTACTGTACTTAAAATTTGAGCCCGCGGCCATTGAATGGTCAAATGCGATCCTTTCCGTACTCGACTCCTTATGCCGACAGTGCGGAAGTGTATATAACGTTTTTTACTTTTTTCAGTAAAATTCCTAAAATTTGCATTTAAAAACGATTCGGTGTAAAAGAAAAACACAACAACAGGTCGATAATTAAAACTATAATTAGAAAAAATAAAGGCAAGATCTAGCAATAGAGAAGAGGAGATAATGCATTACCTTTCTCCTTCGTTTTTTTCTTTTTTTTCTACTGTTCAACAATATTTTAATTATTTATACCTTCTCTTTTTGTTTGTTCTTTTTCTGTTGAATTTATAAACAAATGAAAAATTTCCAGAGCTCTTTGACAGTTGTACCTTTACTTGTATGATTTTCGTTGATTCCCTTTTCATTTTTCCGAATTTTTATTGTTTTAAACAAATTTTATTTATAGACGTTGGAAAAATAATTCAAAAATTTTCCTCGTTCTATTATTTTGAATAATTTTTTCATTTCTTCTTTTGCTAGCTACAGGTTATTGTCAGTTTGCATTTGAGTTTATACCCAAAAAAAAAAAAAAAAAAAAAAAACAATATACCGCCTAAACACATCCTTTTTGAATAAGATAAATATGAGAACCAACAAAAAAAAAGAAATAAGCAAATAAAAATCAAAAAAAATCACATATGTATATATATGTATACATATATATATAAATAAAATGTATTTTTCGTTTCCTTCTTCTTACGTTCAAATTGATTTTCGTTGTTCGACTTAAGTTTTGATTACCAACCAACTAACCAGCAAATACGTTTGCTTCTGACCAAAAAACAGTAACAATAAAAAAAGAAGAAAAAGATAAATAAGTCCACCAACTCACCAAACCACAAAACTCTAAAAACTAAACAAAAAAAAAAAATAATAATAATAATAATAAACTATATTTAAATATATAACATTTAACCCCGAACGAGTAGGGCTAGTAATAAACATTTCTCAGTAGCTCCACAATATTCTTACAATTTGTACCACAACCACTATATGTGTTAGAAAAAAACAAAACAAAAAAAGCGAAAATACAATTCTCTGCAACGATTTTTTTTTTTTTTTTTTTTTTGTGCTTAATTTGTACTTCAAATGTTTAATAATTTTTTTTACTCGTTTTGACTTTTGATTTTCGTTTCACTCGAAGAATTTTTCCAACACAAGTAAATGAATTCTTTTCTTTGCTTCAAATTTTAATAGTAGACCGTGAAATGTAATCTTTGCGTAAATCTTTATGTGTATAGTTCTCGTATGACAAAAAAATGATAATGATGATGGTGAAGAGGACAATAATTAACTTCTATGCTACTATATGAAAAATGATTTTTCTTTTTTTCTCTTTCGGTTTTTTCCTTTTTTTTTTTTTTAAATGTAAATAAAAAGAAAGAAAAAAACAAAACAATTTTTTTTTTTTTAAACTTATATATATATATAGAAATTTGAATGACGCGACTTTTTGCTACCAATAATAATCTCCCACCAATAAATGCATCGTCTCAATTAGATCGGCTTTCGTATTTTGATTATACGAAATACTTAAAATTTTTTAATCAAATTTGTTCAAGTGTTTTTTTTTCTTTTCATTTAGAAGAAAAAAAAAAATAGAACAAAATAAGTAGAATCCTCGGTTCCGTTTGTCTCGAATTTTGTTTGTTTTTTTAGTAAAATCGGGAAAAAAGTATGTGAACCCTCAAAAGTAGATTTTCTTATGAGTTTACGTTTTTAACTAAAAATATATTCAATTCGATTAGATTTTCGTCGTATTCGTTATAAAGGTGTGCCCTTGTAAATGAAACACAAAATATTCATTATTTGTATAAATATTTCTTCTCTTTTTTGTTTAAACATTCATACATACATACATACATACATACATACATATATATCTACATACCTACATACCTACATACATACATGCATATACACATGCAAACACATGCAAAATATGCATATACTAAGTTTTTTATATATATCTGCATAGAAAATATTCTCATTTAATATGCATTGAGTGTTATCGCTTTTAAATCTTTTTTACACATATATACATATATATACATACATGCATACATACATTGGCATAAATATATATTGTACATGGATTATGTACAATGAATGCGTAGGTATGTGCGTAGAACGAAAAGAAAATAATCTCGCAATTGTATCCTTCTAACGCTCTATTAAACAACATAGCGTATGAGTAATAAATAAATTCAATTTTTATATCCGACACGATAGATAGAATGAGATTGCGTTAAGCATATCATTCCGTTTTCAATGAACAAAAGAAACGCATCAGGAAGATTCAATTCACTATACTAATCTACATGTCTATATGAATATATAGCGTAATTGGCCATCATAAAATTCTATACCGGCTTAGGTATAACCTGGTTACCTGGTAACAGTTGCCTTTTGTTGTAAATGTCGTAAACAAGCTTTAACTGAGTAAATACCGGAGTAAATACCTGAAAGCAATTTCAAAGTAAAGCAGATATCGACGAGAGTTATATTTAAATATCGCTTTAATATTTAATCAGGTCCATCTATCTATCCAACCGTCTTTACGTCCAATTGCCTAGAACACGAAAAACTCGTGTGCACTACTTATACAAATTTGAAATGATGTGCAAAAAAAAAAAAAAAAAATTTATTATCAGCTTATAGCTATTTACACAGTTTTCCGCCTCTTTCCAACAACCCATGTTTCCACGTTCGTTGCCGAAAGATCAATTGGTCTTTCAAAATTATGGAGGGACGCACCGATTCTTGGATTGCACCAACGAGAGACGAAACGATGCTTGAAGAGGCAATAAGTCTTCAATTGAAATCAGCGTGAATCACTATGAAGTATGAAGGATTAATGTCCATGATGAACACCTTTCAGTTTCCTGTTACTGATATTTCTATATGTGGTTGAATATCACCGCGCAGAATTATAATAATACCATGATTTTTATCACATTTTGGCTCTTTTGGGGCTCGATTGAATCAGTGATCGTTCCGTTTAGTTGGAGCAATTTATAATGCAATACATTCCAAGCATGCTTGCCTCCACGATCCAGCAGCATTCTTGCTCGAGTAGAGAAAAAAAGTCACGCCTTACGCAAGTAGAGTTTTCCTCGCACAAAATCCAAGCTATTTAAAGCTTCAAAACCCTATGTTATCTACAATTCAATGGATTAGCTTGTACTAGTGAATAAGATTTAAAGATAGCGCTTCCACAAAGAGAACACACAGTTTGGCAAATGCTTACATTGAAAGTAACTTCATCGCTTCTTCAAACCCGTATTTCGCATTTGCACACCTTGTATCAATCAGAGCACTTTAACTTAATTTTGACGCAAAAATGACGCAGTTCAATCTACTGGCATCTCCAAGCCTCTGACGAAAGTCTTATATGCTCAAAACGTACATTATATTAACGCTGATGTGACCGACCAATTGAAATGTAGAGCAGACTATAGACTCAATATACCCATCATCGAAATAGTCATAGTCCGGCTATAAACACATTCAGTCATTTTAGGTAAAAAACTAAAATAATTTAAGTAAAGACAACCAAAACTATATACAAAGGCAGGCAATTCTTTTAGTCAACCGTCCGCCATCACATCACCATGAAGATGTGTTTATATTTTTTACATCTTTTACATCGTTCGACTCTTTGCGTGCGTTAGTAATGATGACGTGACGTGATTGCGCGATTAGTAACGCATTAGTAATGAATCCATCTCTATGTACCTTTCACGTATCTGCTACGTTGTTGAAACTTTCACTGCTACGAAAATTGAAACAGAAAACTAACATATTTTTTAAGTTTAACATTTTCAAAGAATATTTTGGAAAAAGACTGTGATCCAGCTACAACTACGCCTTTAGATTTTTCGCTAACCATAATCTGAAATTTCAGTTAGGAAATGTTCCACAAATGTCTTACATTTCAAAAAGGAAATTGTCTCATGAAAAATGTGCCGACTCTCTCATATAGTATTCTTATATGCCCTTGAGATAAATATTTGTGCTAAACGTCATATCGACATCTGCTGTTAGCTATAAGCTCTTAAAGACAAGACAAGACAAAAGAACTCAATCTGTTCGAAAAAAAAGAGAATATGATGAGAGTTACCGGGTTTTTCATTTCCCCTTTGACTTACATACATAAGTATTTAACAAATCGACCAATAATTTCGGAGACTGACACAAACTATTGTTAAAAGTTGTCAATCGAAACACTTATCAAAATTTCATGGCTTTTCGATCAATGGTTTACGAGTTACCGTTTTTTATAATGAACGCTACTTTTGTTATTTGGAAATCATGGGAACGTCCGAACTTTGTGCTTTAATTAAAAAAATTTGCGTTTTAATGAGAGAAAGAAGACCAGCTAAGCTCAGCTGAGCTGAGCTAAGAGAAGTGTCATCCTAACTCTTCTCCATTAAAAACAACAATTTGTCAGTAGTGTGCCGATTTTCAACAAGATCGTAGCTGAGACCGATTATGCTGAACGCAGCGAATGCTCAAAGATTGCGTTGTAACGGAAAATAAAGCGGAAAAGAGAGATCAAAATTAATCTCGATAATCGAAAAGTGAAGTTGGAAAAGATACCTGATTGTACCTGTAAAGATGTAAAAAGGCAGTGTGTTCAGTGCATTTAAAAGGCATTCCGCAACAGAGCTTAGACATGAGAAAACTGTTTCCCAAATGAGTATCGCGTTTGCTCACAGTGGACTCGATGTTATATATTGTAACTCGATGAGGCAAAATTGCATCGATAGATAGAAGCACGAATCGTCGTAGTTTTCTATTATTTTTATTGGTATTATTATCGGTTTGCAAATTTCAAGAGGATAACCAAAGGAGAATAATTTGAATCAAGTTATGGAGTCTATTACGGGAATAAATTTGTAATTTTGTAAAAATACTTTTATCTAGACCCGGAAATTATTAACCAATACATCAGGTACGTGTCTATCCTTAATTAAGACCTCGCTAATACATATAACTGAGTGCTACATGTGGATTAAGAAAAATTACTATACGTATACGTTGGGGTATAGAGATGAATTCAAACATAATGTCAGCATGTATGTATGTATGTATGTAAATGTATATAAATATTATGAATACGTGCAGTAAAAAATTTTGTTTTATCACACAACATTTATGTTATATATCATAAGCGCAGAACGATAAGCAATTATAACCACAACCGCCATATCTACCTCAATACCGGTGCTCAATATTGGCACCGTCATCATTACCATTACCAGCATTAATGTTATTACCGCCATCGCCATTACTACCACTGCCACCACCAAAAGTACACCAACAATAAAAAAAATACCGCCGTAATGAATGAATGACAAGTTTTGCGTGTGTGTTGTTTTGTGAATTGTATATGCAATGATGTGTGTGTTTGTTTTTATTGCATGTTTTGCTTTTTTCCTCTCTATCTCTCTCTCTATCTCTCTCTCTCTCTCTCTCTCTCTCTCTCTCTCTTTTATTCTTTTTCTCTCGTATTTATAAAATGCACGTCTGGAATGAAAGCGAAAAGAAAACATTATTTTTTATTTTTAATTTCTATTTTGTGAGAACATTTTTATACCGTATGTACAATATTTTATGAACATGTTGTGTACACATACTATGCGTATCGTAGTTATACGCACGAATAAGCACCCACAAAAACAAGCCCTTGTACATACATACATTGCTATTCAGTTTTCACAATTTGAATTTATTGGCATTTCGTTCGCCAAAAATAAACGTTACATGCGATTGAGAATAAATATCACAAGCGAATGAATTTCTCATACACGTACGTGCGTATCTTTGAGTGTGTACAACAACAAGCATATGCATATACATGTTAAATGCATATATGCATTTGTGT
>KK502410.1:2998344-3013344 GCA_000688735.1 Glossina austeni | reverse complement strand
CCTGACGTTGAACACTCTACCACAACTACAACACCATGACAGTGACAATGGTACACCACAGGATAATCCACAATTGGCTATGGTTGAGGCGGTGTGTATATCGTGGTTTACCCTTGAGTATATACTTAGGTTTAGCGCGTCGCCGGACAAGTGGAAGTTTTTTAAGGGCGGCCTCAATATAATCGATCTATTGGCAATACTCCCCTATTTTGTTTCGCTCTTCCTGTTGGAGACGAACAAGAATGCAACGGACCAGTTCCAGGATGTGCGCCGGGTGGTGCAAGTTTTTCGCATCATGCGCATCCTGCGAATCCTTAAGCTGGCCCGTCACTCAACGGGCCTGCAGTCGTTAGGCTTTACGCTACGTAACTCGTACAAGGAACTCGGTCTACTAATGCTGTTCCTGGCTATGGGCGTTCTTATATTTTCTTCGCTGGCATATTTTGCCGAAAAGGATGAAAAGGATACAAAATTCGTTTCAATACCGGAAACATTTTGGTGGGCGGGTATTACAATGACAACTGTTGGCTACGGGGACATCTACCCCACTACTGCACTGGGAAAAGTTATTGGTACTGTGTGTTGCATATGCGGTGTTCTGGTAATCGCTTTGCCTATTCCCATCATCGTCAATAATTTCGCTGAATTTTACAAGAACCAAATGCGACGCGAGAAGGCGCTTAAACGGCGTGAGGCGCTCGATCGTGCCAAGCGCGAGGGTAGCATTGTCTCCTTTCACCATATCAATCTGAAAGACGCATTTGCCAAATCCATGGATCTCATCGATGTGATTGTCGACACAGGTAAGCACAATACAAAATATTGCACATTTCTTTCTCCTTCTCTCTATCTTTCTATTTTATTTATATTTATGTGCCTACTTATAGTTATTTCACAATCATTTTTAAAAACAAAACAAAAAAATGAAAAAAAAAAAAAAAAAACAATAAGCAATTAAAAAAAATATTAATTCATTTATGTTTTAACTTGTATTCGTAATCATTCAATACAATTTTATTCTATTCACCTCAAGCATAGAACCTAATACATATTATCTGTTATGTATATATATATATATATATAATTTATATATGTGGTATCAATCATTCGGCAACACACTATAACCGTTTAATATTCTGCAACACAATCATAGATAATTTAAATTCCTTTCATGACATCTCATGCACCTTAGACTCACTCATACTATCCCACCGAACATATGTTCTTCGCTTTTTTTGTATTAACTCTCAGGCTCCTTATCCACCGTCACGTAAACATATCTCATAAGTAAGTTTCTCGGTGTTTCAAACACAACAACAAAAACAGAACTTCAGGAACATTTGAAATCGTGCCTTTACCGTAGACTTTTCACGTGTGACTTCAGTCGCGTAAGGCAAGCATTCGCGTAAGGCAATGAATAACATTTTTACCCGTCCAACTGAGAAATGCAATACTATAAGTTTAGTTTGATACAAAATCGAGATATATCAGTGCGCAGCCATTCACGCAACAATTTATTCCTCTATCTCTCGTTCGTTTTTTGTAATTGAGAGAAAAAATAAAAACTTCCCTGATACCTACTTGGTTCACTTGGTTAATTTAATAGGATTGAAAATGGAAGTGATTCACACACAAATATATCTCTCTTGAGAGCATTTAAAGAAGAGTAGTTCGACAGCTACAGCTAATCCCAATGAAGAACGAAAGAGGAGCAGGAAGCTAGGGCTGCCCTTAGGCTGTTTAAAGAGGCACTAGGCTCCCGTCAAAGTTACCTAACTAACGAAAAGACGGCCAGATTAATATGACTACGAACTAACTAAATAGAATTTTGGTTAAATAACAAGACACCACATATCCGAGAAGAAAACTAAGATAGAGCTAGCTAGAGCAGTCCGGGTAACTAGAGAGATACTAAAATATCTACGAAAGGAAAAGCTTTTAGATGGCATATCGTACTTAAGTAAAGACTAGAGAAAAAACTAAATTTACAAAAAATGTACAAAAAAACATGTCATTTTCATGTATGTGCCGGGGATGATCAATATTCGGCTAAAGTGAAACATAATTTTTTCCATTTATTCCCTTTAAAGCCGTGAAGAGTTTATCATAAGTTAACATGTGTGCTTTAATAGAGTAGGATTTTTTTTTTTAAAGAATATGACGTAATACACAAATGCTTCAAAACGCTCAAATCCAAAAGATCGATTTTCTCGTCTCGTGTTGTGTACAGCGCATTAGTAAATCAGTAATAAATTATTAATTCCAATAGGTATCTAGGGGGAAAAAAAAAACAAAAGGAAAAGGAAAGTGAAACGTGCCCCCCCCTTCCACTCCTTTCTCTCTCTCTCTCTCTCTCTCTCTCTCTCTCTATCTATCTATATATCTCTCTATCTACCTATCTCTCTATCTACCTATCTATCTATCTATCTATCTATCTATCTCATGTAAACATATCGTGCTTCCTTTTTTCTTCTTGGTTTGTTTAAATTAAATCTTAGCTGCATGTCTGCTCGGTTTGGCTTCATTTTTGTAAAACGTTCAAATTGTGAATTGTGCTTCACCATTATTTAGTGAATAGTCTTGATTTTGTCCCTGGTTATCTATCTATCTATCTTACTTCTTATGTGAAAACAATCAATTCGGAATTCGACTTGGAAACATATTTTCATTTCAAAGGGATCTCAGTAATGATAGAAATTCCCAACAATCTTTTTTTTTTTAAATATTCCATTCAGTATATACCTAATTAGAATATTAATATATAGAAAAAATTATTTTGTAAAACTTGTAGCTTTCTTGTATAAAAATTTATTGTTTCATTATAACAGTTTTATAACAATTTAAACTTAATTATCTCTAATTATTTTAAGTTAGCAGTTCATTGTATGAAATTTTTTATACATATTTACAAATAGTTGATATTGACGATTAGCCAAACATCCATCAAAATGTTCATCCAAGAGTAATTATTTCCAAAGCACTGCGTCGTTTTGCACGTTGAATTTATATATCGTTTTCATTTGATATCTCGACGACAATACGGTAAACAATTGCGTTTCATTGGCAATAGCATCACAAACGCATAATTTACATATATTTTTGCATAGTATTGTTTAATATCAATTTTGAAATTTCTTCAAAATGCCCATAAACGAAAGTCTACGATGAAAGTTTATAATAAACCGATCGCAGTAAAACGGGATAAAATTGCTTTATAAGAGAATGGAGAGAATTGCACGGCATTGTCGAATATATTATAAATATGTGTGGTATTCTCTTATCTCAAGGCCGTTAAATGTTATCAGCAGGTATAAGAAATACTCTCCTTTATTTCAGCCAAGCCTCTTCGCTATATGACTGCCTTTGTTTGAAGTAAATCGATTCGTCTTTTAGAAAAACAAAAAAAAAAAAAAAAAAAAAGCCAGAAAAGAGATAATTTTACGTTTAACTCTTATACCGATTTATACTTTACTGTATATAAGAGAAAAAAGTTATATTCACGCGCCTTAAGCCGAATGTTTTAATACGATATTTGGTTTGGTTTGGTTGGCAAGCTACAGCGATAGCCTATACGCTCTATATCGATCATATACCGAATCGTATAGTATATCATACATGAAAAAATTTATTTGGACAATATGACAGTGCTTCGTAAGTAAGTTTTACTACATCACTACTAAACTCCCACACCCCAACTAATCAAAACAACCTAAACAACACAAAGCTTGATAATCTTAGAAAAATTAGGAAGTAAAAGAGTGACAAAAAGAAAATGTGTTAGCACTTTTTTCCATTTCGATCAAGGTGAATAGGTGGTCCTTCTATGCATTACAAACATTAAACAAATCCATTATACCGCTATTGGCGAATACACAAACTTGTCTCTCTTGTCATACGAGAGAGAGAGAGCACAATTGATATTTCAATAAAGTAAGTAAAGCCTTGCTGTGCTTAGCGATGGCAACCATTTTATTGTCTTTTCTGATCAAATATATTTTTATAGAATTTTTGTATATCTGATAAGATATCGCCCAAAACAGATCTCTTTCATCCTGCAAGTCATTATTTATACAGTTTATCGTTCAAGAACATAAAGAATCGCAATCAAAGCCAGGTAACAAATGTCGCGTCAATTCTATGTTTTGATTACACGCAAAACCAATAATTTTGGACGGCCTTGTTTAAATGCATTCTTTACAAATTACGTATACGTTATTGAATTCATTAAATCGATGATATATTGTATAATGGCTGCATACATGGTCATCGTCATCAAGTTGCGAAATAAATTGTACAGCGCGCTTTCGTCAAATTAATGCCAGAATATCGTAGAATTGCATCACCATGCAAAAGTTTGCTCGCTTTAGTGGGACATCCGGGCTAAGCTAAAGCGAAATTTCATATCAGGGATGCTCCGGTCTGGTGGAACCTGTTAAAAACGCATAGTGAACGTCAGGTCGGACGTAAGGTCAGACACGTCGGAAACGTCGAAACCAAATTACTAAACACTTTGAGCACACCTCGTAACCAATCAACACATTCATTAGAAATTATGGCCGAAAAAAGTTGTTGAGATGTCTGTGTGCAAACCGCCTTGGGCCAGTCTGAAAATAACAATGTAAACGAAGCGAAAGATCAATTAAGGACATCTTTCTAAGGAAAACAAAAAATAATATTTTAAATTTGCAATTTTTCCTATGATTGTCACAAATAGCATTTCTATTAAAGCTGTTTGTTAATCTCACATCAGCCCAACGTAAGACGAGTAGAGACTTTGCTATTTTAATGGTTTTAAAAAATGCGCAAAAAAAAAAAAACACAAGAAAGAAAAAAGATATGTACGGTTAGCGCACATGCAGTAAATTGAAAAAAGAAAAAAGAAAAAAGAGAGAAAAAAAAAAAAAACGGAGTGATGCTAAGCTCTACAAAAGAATTATATCTGTTTTGCAAACTCAGGTGCTTCGGCCTTGTACTTATTAGCATAACAATTAAAAAGGAAAAAATGAATGATTTAAGCGCCTTTCCCGCCATCCCAAAATTATTCGTAACTTCGTAACTTGTATTTTTATATTTCGTTTTAATGGCCTGTAGTAAATCTCTTTGATGGATGTTTAAACTACAATAAAACAAAATTTTAGTTATTATGGTTATTTAAAAACTAAAAAAAAAAAAAAAAAAAAAAAAAATACTAATAATAATAATCATTCTTTTACTTATACTTTTAATTATATGTTTTTTCGTTTTTTATAATAAATCAATTAATTGAGAAAATAATTTATTTTTCATTTTACTTTATAAGTTAACTTTATAAGTAAATTTATACATGCATATCTGTGTATATGTACGTGCATAAATTATGTGAAAATCTAAAACTACCTATGACAGTATGTACACAAAATATACACATATATATATGTACATATCGTAAAATATTTTCTTATATATTCTTTTCGAATATAAAATATTCCTTTAGCATATATCCGATTATTAGCGAAGGTTATTATTACAAACGCACTAAAAATTTTGTATTCATTACACAAAATCGTAGTTCACAGCTGATGAATTATAACAAGTTTCCTTTTATTATTTAATTATAAATAATAAATTCACTTAATTATATACATATATATATATAGATAATGTAGAGGAAGTACCGCGTGCGTTAGTAAAATTATTATCATTTTTAATCTCCCCTCAACGGTGTATACAAAATCCAATGAATATAGAAACTGCTTCTTCCAAGTTGCACCTCCCAGCCAACCAATCAGGCAGCCTAAAGCTATATGCCAAACCATCAACCAATAATAATAATAATAATAATAATAATAATAATAATAATAATAATAATAAGAACAACAATAATAATAATAATAATAATAATAATAATAAACATTATGCAAACAACCTTAGCAAAGTTAATAACAATACACACCGCAATTAAGAGACAAGGGCTATCTATGAATACTTTTTGTTATATTATTTATTTTTTTAGGCAAACAAACCAATGTCGTACATCCGAAAGATAAAAACAATAAAACGACAGCGAGCGTAGGAAAACAACCACTAAGTTCTCTAATGTCAGGTGAATAACAACAATTTACACTTAAGAACAACAACAACAATAATAATAATAGTTAATCGACACCAAGCAAAATGCAAATTCAATTTAATCGCACACACTTGCATCTTTTGCCATTGCGGGAAAACATTTAGATCAGCTTCCGCGATAATGATGGTTAAAAAAAAAAAAAAAAAATTAATAAATTATAATAAGTACAATACAATACAAAATCAAGAAGAAGAACGGAGCCAATCAATCACTTTTATGCAACATTAAACTTTATTATCAATTTCTTCTCACCTTTCTACCAATAAATATTAGAGAAAAAAAAACAAAAAGAAAAAGAAAAAGAACATC
The DNA here is from genome assembly GCA_000688735.1 of Glossina austeni. Classification (NCBI taxonomy): domain Eukaryota; kingdom Metazoa; phylum Arthropoda; class Insecta; order Diptera; family Glossinidae; genus Glossina; species Glossina austeni. Next base: position 3,006,926 of record KK502410.1, on the reverse strand, counting down.
ATCAGAACTCATCAATAAGGAAAATCCATACAATAGATGCTCTGTACATATACACAGATAGAAAATCCATATTTATGCCAAATATCCGAAATATACGAATATTTAAATATTTGAATGTTCAGTTAATAAACTGAATATTCACACATCGCACATACACACACATACATACATATATATATAATATATATATATATATATATATATATATATGTATAAACACACCAACACATACACACACGCACACACACACACACACACACAGTTATGCATATACCTTTATAATGTTACTTTTAATAATTGAAATTCTATTCTTTGCAAACACTTAGCCGCCTTATGACAAACAATAAATGTCAAGTTTTGCGAAATGCAAACGCAATATATATCGCATATGTATGTATATGGGTTGATAACGTAAAATTGCCCACGTACATGAACATTAAATACATCATAGTATACAAATCATACTAATCAGATTCGAAACACGAACACTACGAGAAGAGAATAAGCTATTCATTAAAAATGCATTATTTTCATATATAAAATATAAATATATATATATATATATATATATATATATATATATATGTATATCTATTTTATTTATATTTTTTTCGTATTATTCTCTCTTCATAAAATATAGATGAATAAGTTTGGAAGAAGCTTTTAATACAAAAAAAACAAGGAGATTGGTTCATTTATCTAAAAATCAATAATCGGGCAAGACCGATCTTTAAATGCCCTACACCACTTATCCTACTATAATTTTTGAGTTTTTTTCGTAATCAAATACTAGCAATTAGGCCTTTATAGGAACTCTCATATGGGAGGAGGCCCAAAACACAAACTGACGGGGTCTGAGCTTATCTACCTATTTTTCCCGTAAAGCATTTGTGGCCAAGCGAAGACTTAGTTTTAATGAGTATCTGTATACAAGATAGGATCCGACAAATAGACTTACATATTCCATATTTCAAATATGGTGCAGTCAATTTTTACGCCAAACTACAACTATAGACCAATTGTCATCATTAACTATTAAGAGAGATACCTTTTTGCCATGCAAATGTCATAACTCTTATACGGTATATGGACGTATATAAAATAGATCCTACGTGGTCCAAATTTGTTATAGTCGATTTTTATGTCAAATTACTCTGGTGGATCGAACCTGGCTATGAGACTTATCGTTTATTAGAACGGTTATATGAACGATTGCTCTTCCAAGTTAAATTTCTCACATCAATTTATTGATTATCAAAATATTTCGAAAATTTCGATTTGTAGCCTGCATACAAAGTATTATATAGAAACAAACATCAGAGAGACAGATGGGCAGACAAGATTAAATTCGTTCAGAAAATGATTCAGAAACTGATTCGGAATCAATAATACTGTAATAAACTGTACGTCCATCGTAAGCCCTTCTAGGTGTTACATACATTTGCAAGAAGAAGAATATACCCTATATCACAAGTGGTGTAGGATATAAAAAGGAGCTCGATTAGCGGTTTGAATATAAGAATTTTGATAAATCCATGAATCCATAGACTCTTTATGTCAAAAAGTTCAAAATTGCACGTAGATTTTCTTCGTTTTTATCTACTGCAAGAATAATGCGAATTTCGCATTCGTTTTTTCAAAAAATAATTCATTGCACATAGGTATATGAGGTATATGAGGGAGAAGGCGATATGATATTTACTTGTGTTCGGCAAGAAAAATTTCAAAGCTCTTCTTATTTGTAAATTTTCACAACAAAACTTGGACCGATGCGAAAATCTTGATGATCTTCACTGCCTTCTTCAGAAATGGGTTATTTTTACATACAAACTGCAGAAGGTAACTCAAATTTGACAAATGCTGTTAACGCTTCGACGATCCGCAAAGTTTTTGGCGCGCTTGAAATGTAGAATGATGACCGCTTTATTTTAAAGCACTATTTTTAAGTTTTACATAGCAGTCAGTATAAGTTATCCTATTGGAAGCTATATAACGTAGTTTTTTGTAGCTTTGAATAGATGGCTTCGAAAAAAGCTCCATTTGCACAAAGCGTGCTTTTTTTGTTTCAATTTCAAGCGTAGTGTTACTAAATCGTGAACGCTTTGAATAAAGTAATGCAACCGTTACATTATGCGAAGATATGAAAAATGTTGGTGGAAAAGGCATTAGGCAAAAGGCAATGAAACTGAATCTCAATGGCGTCCCGGTTTGGAACATACGCTATTATAATTTCTTTCAACCAAACGAAATCACAACTGATCCCGTCGAGTCGAAACACGACTGCAATGCGGCAAAAGCCAATGTATCATGAAGTTTCATAGTAATGACCTTCAGTCCTGGTAGAAAAACTCGTTTAGGAAACAGAAGCAGTACTGACGTGCAATCTATTATATCCCGCAGAAAACAGAAACTATATAAGGGAATAATAACTTCAAAAGTTTGTTTGAAAAATCAAAATTGATGCCATTGATGCCATGATTTTTGTCTATCACATTCGTGCGAGCGAGTTTGAAAAGCGGTGAAATCAATTCATAATCCCATTTCCATGTGTTCAGCACAGAAATGGTAATTTTTTTTTTTTTTTCAATGACGACATAAAAATAGAAGCATATCTTGAAATTTTGATTTAAATATAATTCTGTGTCCAGTTTGGAAATAAGCTCAACAGGCCAAAGCGTTCACTTCCAACTGCCAAAGAAACATATACGAATAAAGCCGATGACTTAAATAATAATGTTGGCAGTTCATGCAAGTTCTGCAGAACAGCTTGTTACTGATATCTAAAGATTTGGCTTAAATTCGTTTATCGATGTGATGGGAGGAATAATTTTCCTTTTTTTAGATTAACTTTTCGGTACAAGTAGCAAGTTCCTAACTTTACAATCACGCGAATGACAGCCAGTAAAGAGAGCACATGGCAGAATATTTGAACAATAGGATGGACGGTGGAGTAGTTCAAAGCGTATTTTACTCGCTATATTTATTGAAATATCATTTCACGATTGCATAGAATGGCTTTTATTGTCACTATATACTCTAAGCTTGTTTGCAATTTAGTATCGACTACATCGACTAGACAAACACTGATAGCTTGATAAAAACACTGTCGCTTGTTTTTTTCTCCAAGTTGTAAGTTTTGTAAGTTTACAAAAGTCAAATAACAGCAGATGGACAAAAACAACAAATAAAGGATTTAAAAAGAAATGACAGTCCGTTTAACTTTGCCTGAAGCGAATTCGACGAATGAATATAATGTTTGAATGAATTGGTCTTGGGCTCATCCCCAAGCGATCTTGACATGTGATATGAGAATTTTTTTCATGTAGGATAACAACATCGAGATCGAAATCATTTAATTGGAAAACCGACATTGACAACGATAATCTTTATCCTTAGTCGGAGTTAACACAAATCCACAACATTTTGTCACTCATACAATGTGTAGAAATTTTGATCAAAGACGAGTAATCTTGACGACCTTCACAAAAAAAGTCTCGCAATTTTGTTCTAATTCTTTGAATTACCGCAAGAGCGTCTACTCCTCCTTACCATCGGCAGGACAAGTTTTAGAATACGTTATGCGAAGGGCAGAATTAAAGCGAAATTATTTGAAAATTTACTCACTTTAATGACGTCTTTAGTCGTCACACATAAGTAAATTACTTATCATATCGCCCTCTCACGTGGGTAATTTTATACAACAAAAGGCACGAAGTAGCAAAAATATCTTTTTCCTAAATATGCTATCATACTGAGTTCTCAAGTTTTTTATTTTTCAATGGCAATCAGTTGAATATAAACATTTTTGTAAAAATTCATATTTTAGCTTATTTTGCATCAAATGTGCATTCGATGTTAATGTTAGGAGGTATCGGTTTTTTCGGATCTAAACAAAATTGACAAAGTTGGTGTTCGGTTTTTGTCGTTTTTCTCGCTAAGACATTCGTAATGTAAACGTTATCCTCTTGACGTTACAGTTAACGTAGCTCCCTCTAAACTGATTTCCGCTATTTAAAGTTCTTTTCGTTTCTCTTACATATATTTTTCATTTTCTCTTATTGTCCACCATTTCTATGCTTTCTTTTTCTTATCGTTCTTTTTCGTTTTTGTACTATTGTTACTTCACCTTATCCGAACTTATGTTAAAGTTCCAAATACCAGTTCGTCACATATTTGGCTGCATAAAATATAAAATTGAAAAAATTATTTATTTTCGTTTCAATTGATGAAGCGCGAGTTTTGTTTTTGTAGCATTTTTCGCATTAATGTGCTGAACGCTTGTTAGCATTTATTTAAAAACGTTATTATATTTTCCGTTGACTATTTTGTACATATTTGGCGAATTTTTGCATCAAAAAAAAAAAAAAAAAAAAAAAAAAAAAAAAAAAAAAAAAAAACTAAAAATTCTCAGTTTTTATAAGAACCAGCAACAACAGCAACAACAACAACAATAACAACAACAGCAATAAAAAAGCATATGAAATCAATAAAAATTTTAAAATAATTTGCAAAATGTGTCCACAAACTATCAAATCATTCAAATTTCTTTTTCTCGTTTCTTTCTTTTCTCAAAAACAAATCAAATGAAATTATTTCATGTCTCGCCGCCATCAATGATACGATTACCGTTATATCTCTTTCTCATCTCATCATTAATCGCATTCTCATACAACACTGTTTGACAATAACAATAACAATAACAATAACAACAACAACAAAAACAACAACAAAAACAATACATAAACACTATCCTCCCTCATAACATTATGTAAATACTGTCAACAAAATGCATTACTGGCTTAATAAATATATATATATATACATATATATGCATACATATATATATGTATATATGTATACATATTTGTAAATACAATAATTATAAATTACTTAAATAAAAAATGAAAAAAAAAAAAAAAAAAAATTTGCAACAATAACAACAACAACAACAACAACAATCACAATCTTTAATCGCAACCAAAACATTGAATTTTGATTATGTCATTACCGTGGACTGATGTGTTTCGTGGTATTGAAACGAAATTGTTACCTGAAGGCGAGAAAAATACTTTAATTGAACCGCCACCGATACCATCATTTGGTACACCGCGAAGACGTGCGCTCTCAGCCCGCATACAAGAATTAAACCGAAGTCTGCTGGAGGAGCGCGGTACCCAAAACCAAAACAGCTATAGTGATGCAGAGGATAGCGGATAAATAGACTAAGCAATCAATTTTATCTTCCAAATGATTGCCCCTGCTATGTCTATACACACATATATAATTTGACAGTAGTAACAACAGCAACAATAACTAACGCTACTACTACACTATATTTTACTCTTAGTCCTACAACCACCATAAATACTGCAAGAAGAATCTTTTTTGTATATTTAGTGACGCGCAAACCAACCCAATCAAACAAAATGAAAAAGTTAACAAGTAATAAAAAAAAAAAAAAAGAAAAAATGAAAAAACATATTTAAATATATATAAATACATAAAAGAAAAAAAAAAGAAAGAAAAGAAAAGAAAAAAAAACAAGAAAACCTAAAAAGGAAACCTATTTCACTTATATACGTATGTACTTCCAACTACAAAACAATAACCACTTACATTGGCATTTTCATATTGATCGATGTATGCATACATGAGTAGCCATAAATAATAATTTCAAGTAAATTCTAAATAAATAGCACCCGCATCTCTCGCCCCCTCTTCCTCGTCCTCGTCCTCGTCCTCTCACCCTCTTTCTTTGTCTTTTCCATTCCGCCGGGCACGCCAGGCGTTAGCTTCATGTCAACTTAGTTCAAATTGAAAACTACTCTCGAATAAGTAACAACTGAACAACTATGGGGAAAAAAAATCCAGGAACGCCGGTAAATTGATCGCGAGATATCGCGCTTGTTCTTGAATCATTATTTCGTCCGAAATTAGTGAACACGTTCAACTTAGTATAAAATGTGTTCAAACTCAAATTAATTCAATTTTCGACCGTATGCGTAATGAGAGAATAAACTCGCTCAGCGGCTCAGCAGACAACGAAATGTTGTAAAAGTAATTTTCACTTGAATTTATTTTTAAACGTATGAGGCCAAGACAACTATTTTATGAAGAGGAAACATAATCCCTTCTGAAAATATGCAAAGGCGATAAGATAAATAATCGTTTGAAGAAATCCATCTCTCGTCATTTCATTAGTTGGATTCCTTTACTCGGAACATATTCCATATGTCCGAGATATGGTAACGAACCACCTTTTTCCCATTTGGAAAAGGATATATATATACATATACATACATATATATCCGTGCCGTGATAACGATGATGTTTTAGGAAAACAAAAGCCGCGTCTATAAGAAATTGTCTTACATTGTCCGCACTATTATCGACATATAAAGCTTACTTTCTTAATTGTGATTAATCCATGTTTTGTCAAAAGCCAAAAAAGTGGCCAATTAGTGGAAAAAAACCTCTTGCCCATAGTTGTTCAATATGTCCAAACAGTATTCCTAAATCGCCCCATGAATATTCCATACATCACACACCGCATCTTAAATTTACTAAATTCCGTTTGCCCGCATTTTTTTACGAAAACTTGAAGTTACGCCAATTGAAATATCAAAAGTAATTTCTCTACGTGACGTTTTTTTTTTTTACTCATTTTTACTCGATCAGTTTAAATAGACTGAAGTAGAATTTAAGGTAAACTCCAAGGCTTTTTCTTTATATTAAAACCTCTCCACTCTATGTTGTTGTTTCTCTTTCCTTTTAGATTACGATTAGATTACTTTGAATGTCCCTAGGTCAAGTTAAAATTTGGCTTAATCGCCCACTATCACTGTATAGCTAAAATAGTACAATTGCATGAAATTAGGAGGAACTCCTATGATATTTATTATGTTGGTCGATTATATGAGACGTCGTCGCATTACACTGCAATCAAGTATCGTATCTCTATGGGGAGAAGGTATTAAGAGATTTTTCGTTATTACATCGTATTTGATGTTCTATATATGTTTGTGTGAAATTAATAGGATTGTTGACGTCATACAGACGTATCGGAAAAGTGATAATTTGTCTACAATTTGCCTGCAGATAACCTTATATTTCGTCAGTTTTTTCAAATATCCTATATATAAATGATACTGAATGGAATTTCTGAAAAAATACGATATATTTTGGAATCTTATTACGGAGAAAAGCAAAAAAAAAAAACGGAAAGGAAAAAAGAAATAAAATAAATTGAAAAGTTTTTATCACGACAAAAACTGAGAAATCTTCGCGGGATAGTTTGATTTTTTTATCCATCGCTCGAAGCTTGCCCCCTCTGCCTATCATTCTATGCAAAATTTACATAATAAATTCAACACAGATTTTCTACAATAATGGCGTTGCTAAGCTTCTCTTGGTTAAATTGCAAACGGGCATCGATAATAATGACCATTATGTATATAATTAAGTGAATTGCATTTCAAATGCCAACGGAGTTGACAGAAAATCTCTCATTGTTTTCCCCATAACTTTACTTTATAAATGTACGTGTATATTATTTATTATTTAAATAGTAACAATCGACAACTTTCCGCGTTTCAAACTAATGTGGATATAAAAATAATTATTGAAACAATATGTACTTTCTTTCCAGTTTTTTTTTTTTTCTTTTCCGTCCCAATATTTTAATAATAAATTAAAATTTTTCTTATATACATATATAATAATGCGGACGTCTATTTGTCTAGAATGTTAGCCCTCGTCTCTCGTCGACTCCCGCAAGTCATTCTAGTATTGGAATTGTCAAGATTTCGTTAATCATAAATACAGACAAGCTTAGCGAATAAACAAGCGAAGCTGTAAAAAATGTCGATCGCAGAATGGATAAATCAGGGATATACGAATTTTGTATCAGTACCATTGTCAACCGTTGAATAAAACTGAATATGAATTTTTCTTACTCGATTAATCCATCGATAATTGGACAAAGGAAATTTGAAGGAAGATATTTAAAGTCCCTTTTGTTATGGGCCAATAGGTAGAATCTCATTGAAAAATTGACTTCAAATTTATTTACGTACATACAAAATTTTATATATTTTTTATATATGTATGATAGTTACTCCTTCATAAGAAAAAACATATAAACAGTCAAGAAATGCATTTTTCATCAACAGTTTATTCTCTAATCTTTTTTTTTTTTTTTTAATATTTTCATCTCTATCTCTCTTTCCTGACTTCCCTTTAGTGTATGTAAACAAATTTCAAATAATATCGATTACCATTAAAAATAAAAATGTAATGACAATTAATGATAGAAAATAAATCATTTAAAACGAAGAGCTTTTTTTTTTATCATTTACGCATTATATGTTAGTATGTACATGTGTTAAAACTCCTATGATATAAGAATAAAAATAGAAGTAAAGAAAGAAAACACTTGTTGTGATAATTCCATTAGATGTACGTGTTAAGTTTATAAATTGTTGCCATATATGTATGTGCACATATATATACATATATACATATATACATATATATATATATATATATATATATATATATCATATATAAGCATATATATGTAT
>KK502410.1:2986951-2998244 GCA_000688735.1 Glossina austeni | reverse complement strand
ATATATATATATATATATATATATATATATATATATATATATATACATATTTTACCACGAATGCGTTCCTACAACACATACATTACAAAAACAATTTATTTACCGCTGCTGCATTTAAAAATGTTAACGACGTTTGCCTTATTTAGCCACACAATTAATTTTAGCACAAAAACGACAACACAAGAAAAATTTATCGAAAGAAACTAATAAAATAAACATATTTTTTAGAAAGCCAGATAAAACAACGAAAATATTATTATATATAACCACTCATATATATACTATATATAAATGTATGTATATATATACATTCCCATCTGTAAACATAATGAGATACAAATTATTAAGCCATTCCAGAACATTCCGACAGGGACGCCCAAGGTGGGAGTTTATCATCTCTAGGCAAACAAATCAAGAAAATTAGATGCAACAAAGAAACACGTCCTCGTCCATAAATTGCTTCTTCTATCGAATCACAAACAACTTCGCATAACAGCACTCTGAAATTATCAGCCCATCACTTCTAACTAACTTTCCGTATATGAACAATAAAAAAAAATGACTTTGTTAAGGACAGCAAATGTGTTTTTTCATTCCTGAATATCACGAAACATGTGTCTTTGATTGTACATTAAAAAAGTGTTTGTCGCTCTCACATCTCCGATATAGGTTTAGTTTAAAAATGACAAAAAAAAAAAATATTATATAAAACAGACAAAAACTCAATAGTTGATCTCGGCTTACCGTTAAGTGCCCTACATCACTTCACTTGGCATAATAATTCACATGACGACTTTCCAAATAATGCGTTACACAGGAAGCGGTCGAAATAATGGTCCGATTGAGAACCATTTTCAATAGTGTTCGTTCTCGCGCCAAAACACGTCAGTATACGAAATCTTATCAAAATATTTCTAACTGTGAAATTAAATCCAAGTGTATAAGACGAACGGACAAGTTTAGATCGGTTCAGAAAGTGATTCTGAATTGATCGGCTTAATAAAAATTAGGTTTGTCTCAATTCCCTTTGGGTGTTGCATACGTTCGCACAACTTAACATACTTAATGTACCACAAATGGTGTAGGGTGTAATACTATCTGTCGAATTATTATAACATGTGCAACATGTACAACCACGTCAATCGATTAAAAGCGAAAAATTGCATCTTTTTTTGAATGTCTCTCGTTCTGAAAGGTTTTTTCCATATTATGGCCAGCCATGGTGTGCCAGCAAGTCAGCCGATATCTTTATCCTATAAATATTCGGAGCAACAGCTTTTTATATTATATTATATTATATGCATAATATATGTAAAAATGTACTTCTTTTCGATTTTAATCTACGATATATAGCAGAATACAAAGTCAAATCCAAATTTAAAGTTTTAAAATTGCGCATAGATCCCGTGTTATTTGTATTTGTATTACGGGCAATGGCGATGAATAGAAGTCGCAATATAAGTTTGACGGGAACCGCAAGTTGAGCTGCCGCCCAGACCATACTTGGTCCTAACTATAGAGAATATAGTGTGCGGGTAAAGACATAGCAATTACCGATTGAAGTGAAGCGCCCACTAGCTAGAGTACAGCCGCTCCTAATCTCTTTCTATTGCCCTATAACTTTCTGACCGTCACCGTCTTGCACGTATAGGCGGCATCCCCCGACTTGAAGAAAAAAACGAAAAACCACAAATAAAACCCAACTTTGCCCCACGTTTGTTTAGGCTAAGCATACATACGGTAGTCTTTTTGTCAAATATAAAATAAAGGAGGCTTTCTATTAAAGGTATTTTTCCTTTTCTTTCTCTTCCATCCCAGTGACATTATTCTCTCTGTCAATAAAGCTACATATTAAAAGAAAAAAAAAAAAAACACATTTTTCATATCTCATCTCAAGCGCATATACGTCGCATCTGATTCAATTAAAACTTTGACTTGAAGGTCGAAAAATTACAAAATGCTGTCAAATATTTGCAGAAAAAACGGACGAACGAAAACAGAACACTTCCATAAAATAATCCTACATTAAGTTAATGCGTCCATCGTTTTAACGTATCCGAAATAAAAAGAATATTGCGGCTTTTTATCCAAGAAGTCCATATAGGATCAGAATGAATAATGGAGATTATATCCCCGGGATGCGGGCATCTGTATAAATTGTTGATGTTGATTGATCAATGGCGAGGATATATACGATCTTCCTCGTTTTCGCCGTCAGATTTTATAAAATAAATTAATTTATATAAGAGGAAAGAGACTAAAACATCGAATAACTTCTAAATGACTTAATAAAACCTATAATAATTAATTACTTAATTATGGGAATTTAAAAATTTTTTATAATTTCTAGTATATAAAAATTTGTGTATCATTTAAATTTTTGCAAGCCGTAGAAGAGTAACATTTAGTTGTGCGAACGGCATCGAAGACAAGCATTACGAGTGATTCCTTGTCCGTTAAAAAGTTATCTATATTTTGCTTGACCACAGCACAGCACTTACTAAGCAAAATGATGAATTGTTGAATTTTTAAAAAGCTTCTTCTTGCTTAGAAATATGTCTTTCTGTTTTTTCTCCTTTCAATTAAAGCGCCAAAGATGATGATAATGATGAATATCGGATATGATCAATTTACGGCTGAAAATATTTAAATTGGAATGGTTTTAATCCCCTTTTTTTTTTTTTTTAATTATTCACAGGAAAGCGAAGAATATTTCAAAGTTAGGTATGTGTTCCGCTTTTATTTAATTAAAGTAAAGTAAAAAAAATTGTTCAAATTTCATTTCCTCTTTTAATTGCAATTGAGAGGATTGTAGAGGCAAAACTTAAAAGTCTTTTTTGTAATACTTTCTTGGGGCTTAAAAAAAAAACTTACGATTTTTCCAATGATTTCTTTTTGTCGATTAATTTGTAACAGTTTGAAAGATATGATATTTAGCAAGCGATCAGTATAAAATAGCAAAGACTGAAACCACATTACAGAGCAAAGTAATGGTGCAATTGTGTTTGTAGACTAGCAAGTTTTTAATACACACATCTCTAAACAATATGTGTGTACGTCATGTCGAAATAATATTACTTAAGGATTAGCCGGTTAATTCGTTAGTTGCCTCACAAGGCACGTAATATACACACGTAATAAAGAAATTTACATACAAACATTTGGGTAGACGCGTAAAATATTGCATAATCGCGTTTGTGTAAAGTCTACGTTACTGCAACTGTTACGTGTTAATCATTCAATTTGTCCTACATTTAATTAATATGAATTCCATGTCTTTTTATACATATATATATATATATATATATATATATATACACATATATATATTAATCACCCAAATTTTAAATTAGGGATGAAAGCTGCGTTTATTGATTTGTATTTCGTCTCTTTCTTATTACTTTTTGTTTAGCTCAGTAGCATTTCAATTACAATCTCACAAAGTCCTTAAAATCGGTAGCCTTTCTATTAGTGACATTATCGATGAAAGCAAATTCATCGCTTTTTAATCGGTTATCTGTTCGCGCTAAAGCACGCCACTACTTACTGCATATTGTGTTAGTTGCAAAAAAATAAGTATTCCCTGATGAGTATTCGAGCGTTGAAATCGGCTTCTCGCGTGTAACATGAAGAAGGAAAAGTTTTTCATTTCTTCGTTAATCAATTTGCTTGTATAGCTTGTAGCGGACACATTTCGGTTGGTCCTATTATTGCATGAACTAGACTAGACTAGGCTAACTACTCAAATAAATTGGATGCAATGCGTATTTCCATTAGTTTTTTTCATGTTCATGATGAATGTGTAATGTGTTGCATATACGGTACCAAAAGTATTGCCTAAGGATTTATGAAAAACCAAAAAATATCCTTTAACAATAGTATCTTACAAAAGCACTCTCACCGACCTTTTGATCGTCCGTCAGGCGCTCATTAAATAACTTAACTCCTACTCATATACGGCATTTGATTGTCCTTCCACTTATTTAAAACTATTTTTGACGATTTAATCCTTTACAAAAGCCTGGTTTGACTGTTAAGTTTCTAAAACCAAACGTTAACCAAGAGCCCTAATAGAATAGCCTCAACTATGTTGATATAGCTTGTAAAGAAGGGCATACAGCGTAGACACTAAAAACTCAGAAAGTTCGTTCCTACTATAAATTTTATAAAGCAAGATTTTCCTGGGAAACATTCTATAACCGGATGCAATGGCACGTAACTGCGGAAAGCAACAGTAAATTCCGGTACATATATCCGATTCGTGAGATACGAAACTAAATTGTACATGAAACGAGTACATGCGATTGGCCCAATGGCCCTCTACTCTCATTCTCGATTGGTTTACATGATTGGATAAATACTTTATGTGTTTTATTACCATTCGAAAATAATTTTCTTCTTATCGCGCTCTTCTTCTTCTTTTTTTCTTTTCCTGTACTCTCTCCCTCTCTCTCTCTCTCTCTCTCGTTTTTGAATTGAATTATATACATAAACTATAGTAAATCTCACCCTAAACAGTGCGAAGGAGTGCAGATAACTGATAAATTGTATATAAAATTCATTGAAAGCTCTTCGAAATTAATTTAGTTGCCAATTACTATCGCTTAAACTCATTTTTATTCCACGCAATCGTGCATAACATTTAACCCAAAATAATTATCATCTTATTGCCCGCTCTATGGTATCTCAAGCTCTCTAAACTCTAAACTAATAATGAAACCTTGGCTTGGTCGCATTTATGTCGCAATATTTGAATTAAACACATGAAGTGACGTGAGACCGTAACTTTAAAGCCACGTATCCTAAAGAATCTTTCCGATCCTTCATTCTACAGCGGGAGCAAAAATAGCACAGATATTATATCTAAGGGAATGTAATTTTTACTGGGAAACGTCTTCTACACATTAACATAGAAAGATGGCACAAGTTTTTAAAGTATAACTTCGAAAGTATATCAACGATACATCTACGACAAGTGCTTTGCATGCAAATCAGTTGCGCATAATCGACCAAAACAAAAAAAAATAAAAGAGAGAAATCACTGATCTAAACCAGCAGACAGCAGTTATTTAGCATACAGAGTGAATTTCTTAATGAAAAGCTTATCTTCATCTTAATTATCTTAAGCAAGTGCATAAAAGTCGCGATTGTTTTCTTTATTTATTAGGATGCGTTAATGGGTCGATCGGATATTATTAAACACAAGAGATGATAAATGTTCGTGCTACGCTTTAAACTAATGCTTGGCATAGGTTGGAAAAGTGCCTCATTTTTATTTTTCTCTCATTACATCAGTACACTTTTCCCGACGAAATGTTAACTATTTTTACAGATTGAGACGATATTGAAAATTGGAATAGCGAACAATTGCCTGGAGAGGCAGATAACATCAAGATATGTATATCTATTTATGTAAAACGGGCTCAAAAGCTTAAGGGATATTGCATAGAAAACCTTTTTTTCCTACTCAAAATGGAAAGGAACAAATAGCTCTAATTAAATATTAGTCTGATAATAATAAAATCCACTCCAATCAGGCTCATTAGTATATGTTTATCGAATTATTCCACATTCCCTTTAGTCGACCGGTAAAATTACGATTGCAATCCGTACCTAAATGAACGGATATTAAAAATGAAAAATCGAAAGTCTTTTATTTTACAATCACCAGTTCAAAATTCAACAAGTATTGAAAGTAGTATTGAAAGTCTAGTCTAGTCGGTAGTTAGGAGAATTTTTAAAGTTAAACGTCTAACCCTTAACACTATTTTATAATAATTTGTCCACAGGATCTCGCTCCGTACATACTATCAATGAGTTTGACAAATTGTGTTAAAGGTGTTTGCGAGTGCGGGTTTTTTTTTTTTTGTTACGTTATACCGTCAACGGCGCGGCGCCTACGTATTAAAATCATTTCCCACTCACACACTGCTTCGATCAGTCTCCTCCTCGGAACCACCGATAGATATTACTTAGCTGGGGATGGCTGCAGTTGGTGCTCTTCGTTTAGTGGGAATTAAGTGAAGTACCCTATTGGCCTCCACATTTTCTTCTCTCCACTCGATGCTCTCTAAGTGGCGTGATTCATGCGGCACTTTTGTCGCAAAACTTTTGATCTTGTTTGATGCTTCCACGATGTCCGTGATCCCGGTACATATGTCGTGCGGCCACTATCTAGGTCGCTGAAACGCCTCAAGCCTTCGACAGCTCAACATTACATGTCCGACGTCCTCTACCGTACACCTGCAGTGCAGGCATATTGACGAGTTGTCATGGCCGAGTGTGTGCAGGTAGTTACGATAGGAGCCACGACCGGTCAGAAACTAAGTAAGATAGTAATCTACATCCCCCTGGTATCTTTCTATCTCCCTGGTTAGATTTGGAATGAGCGAGAACGTCCACCAAGCTCTCGGTGCGCTTTCCCAACGAGCTTATCATTGTCGCATATTCATTGAGGTCAAGTGCTCCTCCTTCTTGAGGACGTTTGCTTGCAACTGCCCTCTCCACATCCTTTCGTAGATGCACCTCACCTCATCCGCTAGTATATCGACCGGGATCGCACCCCAATAGCACCCGCAGAGGCTTTCCGGCTGCCTGTTCCGAAATGGTGCGGAAACCGCATATCTGCTTTAGGGCCGCATATCTGCTTTAGACGGCACACCGTGACCTGACGTTCCGAGAGCCGATCCTTGCGGCACATTTACCGTTATGTCGTGGAACTCAGTACGTTTATTGCTGTCATACGTGAGTGCGCGATATACGTGTCATATAGAACAGCCCATATCAAGTGACCGAGTACAGACATTTGTGAAACATCCCTTGTAGCTATTTATTTTTTGCTATTCTCCGATGTGATGATGGGATAGTGTTCTCTCTAATAGATTACCACTAACCAAACGCTCTGTAATCATTTCAGAACAGTTACGGTATGCCCCTAGTTAGCCTTATTTAGCGCATTTTTTAAGGCTATCGTCTCTCTGGTTTCGCGAACAGCCATCTTCTACGTTCAATGACTTGCCTGGCTATACCAGTTACCTCGTTTATAGCACTCACAGTGGGACAAGCTTCTTCAAGATTCTTTGAAGAATGCAAATCGTGATTATTGGAGTAGAAAGTAATCAAATATATGACGTCAGAACGCAATTAAAAATAACGGATAATGCTTCATAGAAAAGAGAAAATCGAGAATTTTTATATAATGCGCCCTATAAATTACGTCATAAACTAGATATTGACATAAGCCTTGAAGGCGAGCACCAACATTTATCACAAAAAGTTATGTAAAGAAACGATGAGAAAATTACATTCGACCGATCCATTGACATATGTGCAAAATCTTCTTTATTTGCCTGAGATGATGAATATCCAAAACTCCCCGCAATAGAAATACAAATTTGATTTACGTTTGTTTTCCGTCTTTCTCAAAATATGCATTGCTCTGCAAAAGTTTATATAAGCGTGCAGTACCCTCTCACCGCACACATTAGTATTATCTTCAATACATAAATATTTAATTGTTATTCATAATTTTTATGTATAGAACACATACAAAGACATGTTTATTTGTTATTATATGTGTACTCGTAGAATAACATTTTAAGGACAAAGAGTCAGTAAAAGCAAATCAATGCATTATGTAGCCTTGTATTATGTATGTACGTAATTCAAATCAAAGTAAAACTGAAAATACACACATGCAATGATAAATAAAAAAGAAATTAAAAGAAACCGCCAAAAAAAAAAAAAAAAAAAAAAAAACCAGGACGTTGTTTGCTTATTTTAATAGTTCATGAAAATAAAGGTTACGAATATGAATAAAAAACGTTTATGTACTACTACTACTACTAGCGGACGGGGGTCTATGAGAATTTCTATCATTACTTAAGATTTATATCGTATATATTTCTATATGTTTTTACCAATATTGAAGAGTGTACAAAAAGAAAGAATGTTTATTCATTTTATTTTTTTTTTTTTTTTTTTTTTTCTTCTTATATATGCACATATGCTTAAGGGCATATGGAAATATGAGCTGAAACTTTTTTCTTGTTTTATTAATGCATTCCTTATATATGTATATATGTATGTCTATATATATATGTGTATGTGTGTGTGTGTGTATCTATTAAATATTTTATTTAAATTATTGCCACACATACCTATATATTTGCGTACATATGTATTGCATTCTATACCTAATACAAAAGAATGTAATTTTATTTAAATATAAAATAAATTAAAACAATTTAAATAAAAATGAAAAAGATGCATGTTTCACAAACGCTGCGCGCGTTTAAAGAAAAAAAAAAAAAAAACAAAAAAAATAAAAAAAAAATGCGAAGAACGCTCCTTAACCGCACCACAATTACAATTATATATTTGTATATCCATCTACTACTACTACTACTACTACTACTACTACTACTACTACTACTACTACTACTAATAATAATAATAATAATAATAATAATAACATATAGACTATATATACTTAGACCAATAGATAATTGATATCAATATAAAAAGTGTTTATTTATCTACGTGTCTGTGCGAATCCTTTTACTTATCCAGTACGCTTTAAAACCAACTGCAGCAGCGCTAAAAGCTCATCTTGCCAATTCTCTTTTCGCTTACGGAAAGATTATATTAAAACGTAAAGCAACATCTTATCTTGCACTCATTTTGATGGTGATCACTATCTTAATTTTGAAGCCACATTTTAATGTAAATATTCCATTGAAATTTATTTAAAACAAAGAAAGAAAAAAAAAGGAAAAAGGATTTTCTGCTATTTAATAATCCTTCGCATAGAGTATCCATAGAAATATCATTGCATCGTCGTCCGTATTTCTGAATAAGGCTACCTCGCAAATAGATAGTACTGCGCTCTATTGTAATGGACAGGCAAAGCTTCCTCACGTAGAATATCACTAAACAAAAAAACTATTTATTACTTTTAGGTGTCCAAACCTGCCTAAACCTGTCATATAAGCGTAAATTTATCTAGTCATTCTCAT
Source organism: Glossina austeni (assembly GCA_000688735.1). Taxonomy (NCBI): domain Eukaryota; kingdom Metazoa; phylum Arthropoda; class Insecta; order Diptera; family Glossinidae; genus Glossina; species Glossina austeni. Next base: position 2,989,227 of record KK502410.1, on the reverse strand, counting down.
CATTGTTATCAAAGACTCTATTCAAGTTAGATATCGCATTTCATCATATTTGCATAGGAAAATTTCAATTAATTTTCAATGTTTTTTCCATGCATAATGTATGTCTTTCATAACATTAATGAAACCTCTTTTTCGTAAATGTAAATGTTGCATCATGTTGTGTCATTATTATAAGATTTAAGACGCGTATCTACCATTAGATGATCGCTGAGTTTTACTTGAACTTATTACAATGAACATATAAATCCCCCCACAATTAATTAATTGTCTAATCTGTTTGTCTATTCACCTTAACAACTATTGAATGTTGACTGTACGTAAGCAATACACATACGTACGCACATACATAAATACATACATACATACATACATATATTGGTATAGAGCATATGTCGGATGATTGGTGCAAGGATGTTATGATATGTGCCCTTATTAGGAAAGGTCAAAACTAATTTCCTTCTCGAAAAAAAAAAAAAAAGTTATTATGTTATTCTCTTTATCCAATTAAAGGAAACACAGTGAGAAATGTCTGACTTGACAATGTCAAGATTTAACGTTCGGTAGGTATTGTTCCCCGACGTTATGCCAAATAAATAAACTAATAAACTGCCATAATGTTGTTCACTTCTCCTTAGCTAATCAATCGTTCAATTCATTTACGAGGTTTCAAACTAGGAACAAATATTGTTGTTGTGATCAAAAATGATTGAAATATTTTTTATTAAGTTCTAATTATGTTTCCACTTATGTCCACTTAAGTTATTATGGAGAACACTTAAGTTCACTGTAAGCGCATGTTACACAACGTAACTGAAATAATTACGATATTGAAAATTCTTCAGGTCTAATCTTGTTTTTTTTTATAACGATATACACTGAGTCCTGATACCAGCAAATTCTCAATATGTAATGTTGTATAATGTTGTATAACTTCATTTCCTACCGAACGTGTTCATGTTTAAAGAAATTAAGAAATATATAAAAAGTAAATTTAGTCAAGCATTGATTAGAATTTTTCATCAAATCAAAGTTATGTCCATAGACAATAACATTTTATGTTAGTGACGCTATCAGCCAAATTACAAGTCGTCTCCGTTTCGCCCTCTTTGGTCAAATTATAACAAAATATTTTGTATAAATGTTATATGTGTCTCCTACTCTCTCTCTCTCTCTCTCTCTCTCTCTTTCTTTCTTTCTTTCTCTGTTTATGAATCTTCATCTATCACTGTCTATGTTTTACTATATATTTCTCTATGTATATCGTTTCCTCACATCGTTTTGTCAGTGTGTATGTAATACTGGTGTTTACTACTAGTAGAGGAATGCATAAAATATATATATATATATATATATATATATATATACATGCAGGAACACGTATATATAGAATATATTACGTAATCCTCTAAATGTTGTAAGTTTGTTGTATTCTGTGTGTTGAGGAGTTCCTGGTTATACGATATGGTTTTTCAAAGACACAAAACTTTGTTTTTCTTCTCTCCATCACTTCTTTATGCGCACACTTTGCATATTCTTTACGCTGCAATGCTCTTAAATCTGGCTGCCCGCAAAACGATTGATCGCAAATGTTATTTTCTGTAAACATTCAAAACAATCGTAACAAACGAATGTAACCAATCAACTGTGCAACATGTCCGTCCACTGTATGATGGGATAAAAAAAAAACGAAAAAAAAAATTGTTTATGATAATGAATAATTCTTCCATAATTTCACTATTGTTATTATTAACATATTTTTAATGCAACTCGATGATGATGCTGTAAAAAACAAACAAACAAACAAACAAAAAATGACTATTTTCTCAATGCATTATTAACAAACAAAACGAAATGTATGTATAATTTTCTTGCGATCCGGTAATGGTGACTATTGCCAACAACACAATACATTAAAAAAAAAAAAAATAAAAAAAAAAATAAAAAAAAACAATAACGATAACAATAACAACAACAACATTACTAAACAAACAATATATAATAATAATAACAACAACAAAAACATATTCGCATTATCATATCTCGCGTACTTAACCGCAATAACACATCTTCCTACATGTACATAAACACACATAAACACACACATATACATATATATATATACACACACACACGCCCGTTCATACAAACATAATACACACGCAATATATGCGTTATATATGAATATATATAAATATATATATACATATATATGTACATATACATATATATATACATATATATGTATATACATATACATATATATGTATATATATATA
>KK502410.1:2937815-2961443 GCA_000688735.1 Glossina austeni | reverse complement strand
TCTACTTATTCACTGCTACAATTTTACTACTTTAACGTAATTATGGACTAAGAGTAATATATACTACATACACAAACATGCATACATATATATATAAATACCTGAAAAAAACTCTGACGGTGAAAACGAATCGAATTGAACTGAATTGATGATACATTCATATACACTTAGGTAAAAAGAAACAAATGAATAAATAAATAATAAAAAAAAAAAAGGAAAATAAAAAATGCATCGATTGAATACCTCTAACTAATCCTTATACAATACATATGCACACAAATTCTCATATACATACATATATATATGTAAATATATATATATGAATATATGCAGATGTAAAATTATATCATGCTATTGCTAATATTAAACATAAATATTGTAATTATTAACGCAACTCTAGATAAGCATGTGTGTGCATGCATACTAACCACAAACACATCTCTCTATATAATATATTTATTCATTATTGATAGATAGATACGCTAACAATGGTAGTGCAAATGCGCTTCAGGTTTATACTATTTACAAATATACATAATTGTTGTTGGCAAATGATAGAACGCATACCCATCACGCCTGAACACAATATTACACAAAAGAAAGTACATATGTTTTCAATGCGATAAGTTGGAGGAGGCTGTGTGTGTGTGTGTGTGTGGACGGGGGGGTTGTTACCAAATTTATATTTCCGCTTTCTCTTACTTCATATGGGTATCCAAATATTATTTTCTGTCATTTATGTTTTAAATTTAAGAGAACCCAGAACCGAGAAAGCCAGACAACTCGAAGCCAACTTCGTACCACTTGTGCTCACAAGGGTATATTAAGTATGTGCGGACGTATGCTATAACCAGAGAGACTTGAGCTAGATCCATCTTTCATTATACCAATCGATTCAGAATGCGATTCTAATCATGTTTGTCCGCCTGTCCGCCTTCTATTCTTTTGTTCAACCCACAGATCGCAATAATTAAGACATTTGGATGAAATTTGGTACAGTTGCTCTTGAAAATGGCGTTTTCGACCACTTCCCATATGACGCCTTATTTTGAAAAGTCGATATAGAGATAACTGCAGGGCGGCGTAGGGTACTTAATGATGGACCGTGTTTCACTATACTTTTGCTACTTATTTAAAACGAAATTTTGTGATTAGGTAAAATTAGTTTTTGCAATAAATCAACGATAATGTAAAAATCTATGATTGCTTTAAAAAACTAAAATTCTCAAATTTTTCCATTTACAAGATACTTTTCGCAAAAGTAATTACATATAGGATATGATATGATAATTATAAAAAGAAGAGAAAAAACAAAAATTCTTTTACACTCACTTTGGCCCGTATCAGTACAAAAATTTAGTTTTCAATGTATATACAAAAAAAAAATCCGATGTTGCATAAAATTATGTACGCTAGCATGAGGACTCTTTCTCAATCGAATTAATAATATTCGCTTGTGTCTCTTTGTCCGTCCATTAATTGCCTATTGTCAGAATTTTCAAGTGCAAAAAATTAAGACAGAATATGAATAATCATTTAGATCGTTATATTATTCTATATTTATGAACACAGATTACAAACATCCTCCATATAAATGAAGCGCATACTGGCGAGTGTAATTTCAATCTTATTATTATAAATTTTATAATAGAATTGCGTAAGTCTTCGATATGGAAATGATGAAAGAGAGCTTGTTGGCGGAATTTTTACTAAAAAGCTTTTTACATATAGACCACTAACAGGTACTGACTAAAAGTTATTAAAATTTCTCAAGCCTTAATTTGTATTAATCTTTCCATCGCTTAGGTAACTACTTATTATTTACGCCCAACTTTTATGCAATGGGTTGATAAAATGTGTAATAAATTGGGATTAGAGTTGAGATGATGGGTGTCCGAAATTCGTTCCCGAACGAATGTAAATATTTTTCATCTTTGGACTTTTTTCAATTTTTTTTTTTTTTTTTTTTTTACTTTTTCTGTGAAATTGCTTATAAACATCACAAGCATTAAATGAAAAATTCCTTTGGGAATTATTTAAAATAAAAAACTTAATAATAACAACAATAAGAGCAACAACAAGAATAAAAACTTGAACCCACTTGATATGGTAATCGTAAGATAAGCTACGCACATAACGGAAACAAAAAACAAATAAAACGAAAGACAAAAATTATATACTAATTAATAGCTTAAACGAACCAATGCTTTCACACTTACATAATATAAATTATTAATTATTTTCTATTTTCGCACTTAATACACACGCAAGTGCATAATATATTTCATTTGTTTTATTTATTTATTTTTATATTTTTCTTCGATTAAAATTCTTACAAAATTGAGAAGAAAACGTAGAAAATTTGCATGAAAATGAATGAAAACAAGGAAAATTATATATGCACATATACATATATATTGTATGTATGTACACTAACAGTTTTACATATATACTTGTATATGTATATATTATTATCTTCATTGCATATGAGTACTAATTAATTACACGTTTGCATGACAGAATCATGCGAGTGAGAATAGAGTACAAGAGTAGACGCATGTATGCGAAGGCTTTTTGCAAACTGTGAAAAAGTGAAACTTGATTAAGGTGGAGAACGTACGACTTTATTATGAATATTGAATGCTCTGTTGATATGGCTTTTGTTTTTTGTTTTTTGTTTTTGTTTTTGTTTTTGTTTTTGTTTTTGTTTTTAGAGTATTTTGCATTAGATTTTAAATCTTAAGGAATTTAATACAAATGCTAAGGATCTTTATCATTCATGTATACATACACATAGACAGATATAAAGATATTAATATTAAAATAACTATAATAATTAATTATAGTGAGGGAATGCATTAAAAAAAAATTTAATTAATTATATACATTTACATACAAATAAATAAAACTAATGATAAAAAACAGTGAATAATTAAATAAATATAAAAATATAAAAAAGCATTTATTATGTATATGTGAGATATTGTCCAGATTGTTATCAGATAATGAACAGTGCAGACATTTAGTTAAACTTTGTAATTATTAATAATTATTATATTATATTATGTAAATTTTTATTGTGTAACTAATTCATTAAAGCAGCTAAGACGAACGCATATTCAGACGCACAGACGCATAAAAAACTTACATAACATACATACATACTCATACACACACACACACACATATATATATATATATATATATATATATATATATATACTTGTATATAATACATTGCCACAGAGTTTCGCTTTTTCTCCATTCCTTAGGGGCAAAGTGTGAAAAACCTCAACCTCTGAATCTCTCTATAGAAAAGCTCCGTATTTCCAAAGCGAATCAAATTAGATCCAAGTCGAAAATACTCGCAAGATATTATCAAATTTTCATCAGTTTTTTTTTTCAATTTGAGAAGCTTAACAATTGTATTTGAATAAAGAATTTGGCTTTTCCGTCTTTCACGGAAATACGCAACCCTAGACCGTATATTTAAGAAATCGGCATGATCATAGACGATTCTCTAAATGCACTCTTTCAATGCAATAAAGCCTGCAATAGGAAATGCTTATGTGTTTCAAATTTTAGTTTTCCTTCTCCTTATTATTCGTGTCCCTTTTTTTTTTTGTTCTTTCTTTATTTTGTTCTTCCGTCAGCCGGGATAATTAATAATTATTCGTATGAGAATCATCGCATTTTCTAACTTATTCTACGATATGGATAACTAAATAGCGTTTTCGCGTAATACTTTCGTATCGTAAACTTGTTATCGTTATCGAAAATTTTTAAGAACGATATCCACTATAATCACTACAAGTGAAGTGAAGCAAATTTTGTTAAATATCTTCACAAAAATATTGTTTTTTCTCTGCATTCATGGATTGTACCTTAAAACGTTAGTAGCGGAGCGACGTAATTAAGAAAGAATTGATCGAACCTGAAATTATGAAATATTGTCTCACGAGTACAAGGTATTAAAAATAATGCCAAAAAGTTGTAACTAATCAACATAATTGGATTATTATATATGCAATATATGATAAATATGATCGTAAATGAGTTACGCCTTTGAAATATTCGAGCAATCGATTTCGTAGGTAAAATCAATGTAATCGTTTTTAATAATTCGCTAGATAATAATATATATATATATATATATATAAAATATATATAAAAGATCTGATTTATACCAAAATTCCTTTTTTTCTTATGAGTCACTGCTAGTCGATCGCTTTAATTGGAAATAAAATAAAATAATTTTCTAAGCCAAAGAACTCTTCTAATAGGTTTGCATAAAATTTCACACTCCCATCCTTCTCTCTTATTCCTTTCCTTATTATTTTAGTATGACTTCCGTCCAACGCTTTGATCGAGCATACCGCCGGCAATGTTAAAGGAAATAAAATACTATTTGTTGCATACTTTCATGTCAAAATTGTTAGGTAACTCATTGCTAGCATCTAAATGTAATGCTCTGCGGTTATACAGTCATACAAACAATCGTCACAAAAATGCAAACCATACCAAACCAAAAATATTAATAAACTCGATCATTTAAATTTAGAATCTTAGAAACATATCAATAAACATGCAAATCTCATTGGACAGCATAATTTATAGCAGACGCATGTATGTTAAAATAACATAAACAAAACCAAAACCAAAACTAAAAACACACGCACATACACACCCATTAGACAAACTTATTTATGCAAGTATATTTAATAAATCTTATGAAATACTAATGAAATGTTAAAAAAAAAAATCGTATACATTGTTTAACTTAGTAGTGGGCGCGTCACGAGCCTGATAATTAATTGCATATCAAATGAATGAATAAGTCGGCGAATGTTATTGTATTGAAACGAACTCTATGAGAACAGCTGACCGACCCTGCGAGCATGCACTCAGCTGACTGGTAATTGTATATGAAAAGCGAAAGCTCTCTTCTCAATATTTTCCATACAAAGTGAAATGCTTTTCCTTCCACGTTATACTGCGATACGAAGTGGGCTGGGGCACAGCTAGGTGTGTGCAGGCTGTGCGACGACAACCTTGGAAGCATTTTTTGCCCTTGAGAAAGGATAGTTTGGACTGGTCGTCCGGGACGTGTGGATAGTCCAAAGGCAAGTGTGGCTCCGGCTGCGTACAGTATGAGATCACCCAAAGCTGTATAGCTTGGTGTAAGTTCTGGTTTGAACGAGAAGCCAAGAAGTAAAAGGGTGTCCACGGGGGTCAGGTTGCCCAAAAGTTGGATTGCTCCGGCAGGAAGATGCACACTACCCATCGGAATGCGAGAGAATGCCTTCTTGCCTGACTGCTGGGTACGGCCCTTCGGGGAGTATTCGTGGTGGCTGTGGTTACCCCAAAGTTTCGCGGGGAGCTTTTGAAGAGGTGCTTAGGTAGGCCTCGACGCAGACCACTAAGCGAGAATTTGGCCCACACCCATTTTCTATTGCGGTACTTCAGGGTAGCGAGGCCCCCTTCAATGGGGATTGTCTCTCTCCCTGAGGGGTCGTCAATCAACTTACTTTCGATTGCCAATGATTGTAGGCAACCCGTCTGATTAAGGTTTCACACCAGGTGCAGACGTCAAACACACAAAGATATCTGTTCTCTTGTAGTTAGTCACTTACTCAACTAATTGAATCATAAACATTTGTTCCGACCAACCGAATAAGTTATAGCCATTTTTCTCTAATATAACTTTTACATGGGAAGACGGCGATCTCTCTAAACTATACTGACTTTCTATCATCATTGTAAGTATATATGTATATATGAATCAGTAAATATAACAGAGAAACGAGGGACGGCAATCTTTTCTAAATGTGTTACAGATTGTATAAAACACATGCACATACACGTACACTTCAAAGATTCTTAATAATCGGAATTGTTGCAGCACATTTCTTATGTTTGCATAGTGTCATGAAAAGAATTATCCCGAATGACTTGTTTCTACAATCATTCGCAAAAGATCATGCCTTGCGTTATAGCCAAAAAAGTAGAAAAGTTGAGATATATGTATTTTTTATTGACACACTCCTAATTTATCAGTTAAGTAAGTAACAGTAAAGTAAACAGTTTTTTTCGCGACACAATGATATAAACATTACTACCATTGAATATTTGCCGCAATTTATTTTAAAATACTTGAGCCATTTTATATTACAGTTCATGAAAGCTACTTAAGTCTAAAGCTTTTAGCCATTTATTAACCAATTTGCAGCATAAGAGCTTTAAAACTTTCCATTGGAAAAGATGGGAATCGATGATAGAGGTTCGTGAACGAGAACAAACTTTTCCAATAAAATTAATTCCTTACTGTAAAAAGCTGAACGGATTAAATTAAAAGCTTTATTCTCTATACCAAGATGTAAATTATAAATCCGAAGCGCCTAAGGTTTAAATATTTTACTTTTTGCTCGGTAAACAGCTTTTGTACAATTCACGAAAAATTAACAATAATTAAAAAAAAAAAAAAACCTTATTTGGTAAATAATGCCAATAAGCCGAAAATGTCCCGTTTCCTTATCATCCTGGCTCATGGTGATTCAATGATAAATTGCCACAGACCTAAGAAGGCAGGAAAAAAGTTCTGCTCTCACAGCACTGTGGTAAAAGATCCCATCAATTGCATCAGTCAAAGATGAGTTTAGGCTCCAGAAGAACAACAACAAGTAAATCAAGCCCAACAGCTCATCAGCTACACCGCGGCCACTCTCCATATCTTCTTCTTTTCCCACTTCTTTCTGACGTTCATCGATGTACACTGTACACGAAACAGGAGTAATTGGTGACGAAAAAAAAAAAAAAAAGTTCGTTGCTAAGCAAACATGTGAAAAATAGGGGAGAAAATAATTTCACTTTGATGCAGTGTTGTCCATGCAAGCTTTGATCTAAATAAGTCACGTACGTTGACAAGCATCAACCACATCGCGAATAACAGCAACATGTTTCACGTAGATTACAACATCCGCGTTTGACGGAATGTAGACATAAATTGAAAATAAATTTTTGTAACCACTTTTTATTCGAACAAAAACAGACTCAATATCGGGAGATATTCGAAATTCAAATAAACCGGGATCGAAAAGTAAATAGCTATAGTGGCAATTAAAGGCCCACCTCTGGTTCGATTTAATCAATTCATTTCTGAAAATGGGCAAAGTGTTGGGAAAAAGCGACGAATAAGAACCCAGTTTAAGCCGGGTTCCTATGAAAACCAAGCAGGAAAGTTCTGTGCTCACTGAATTTAAGTAAGTAAGTCGAACTGCAAAGTCTACCCCCCCCTAATATTTGACCAAATAATAATCGCCGTGACTGCAGAGCACCTTAGCTTTTTTTGAGATTAAACAGGTACAGGCGTATTGTGCCCTTAACATTAGCTTCGGTGGCCAAAAAACTTTGTGCCCACAACGATTTATTCAAAGAGATCTCAAGGTGCTAAATAGGAACTAGAATTTTAAGGAATCATGTATGAGATATTTGCTTACATGTATTATGATCATTGTTTCACTTGAAAACGGCATTTATTGAAAAAAATTGATACAATATATGTATTGATCAAAATATTTGTCCATCATTTTCTACAACATTTAGTCATGACGACGTCGTGTCGAAAGAACTTATATTGGTTTGCCAGCGATTCAATCATCGACCCATTTTCGCACTTTTTAAAGTTCACGAAGCTGCGTACCAGCCACACCATACTATATCGATCTGAACGAGTGGTTTTCTGAAGAGGCCATGCCACGAGTAGTGAGTATACAGGGTTGCGGCATTCCAGCTGCAAGAGTGTATTCTTGACAACTCTTGCAACGTGTGGCCGAGCGTTGTCATGCTATTGTGAACGCTATTGCTAGTCCCATTTGCAACAATACATTGAGCAATTTGTTCAATTGATGTCGATAGACGTCTACAGTAACAGCTTTATTCGACTTTAGCTGCTCGCAGTAGGCTATGTGTGGCTGATGCCACCACATGCTCAGCAAAGCCTTACGGCCATTGGCTTTGATATCGATGTGAATTGCTCTACTGGATTAATCCATAACTTTTTACGCTTGGAATTGTCGCGGTACATCCACTTTTCATCGCCAGTCGCAATATGGTACAGAAAAGTCTGCTTGTTTTCGCCTGTGAAGCAATGAAACCGCGACGTTGATACTTTTCAGTCGATTCGTTTGGTAGCCATTTTCCATCTTTTTGGATCTTTGCCATCGCATGTAAACGTCGAGAAACAGATGATTGATCCATTGTCTTCGAACTTCTTTAGTCCCCCCAGGCCGTTCTTTGTCATTGAAATTAAAATCACGATGAAAAGTGTTTGATGGGCTTCATTAGCAGATTCCTTTAAATCAGACAATAAAAGAAATGCAATTTTGAGACTTCCATGATTAGCGTCTGCATAGGCTAAACACCTCAACAATATTATTAGACGAGAGCCGCATTTAATCGTTTATTTTATCATTTTCACCAAAGACGTCGCCGATCAGAACACATGCGAGCGAGCATCTATTAGCTTTAGGTTAAGATGCAGGCATTTTCAACGCGATATATGCGAGGAAGTTGCTGTCTTTAGGATAATTCGGGGTAGTGAGCAGGGCGTTTTAAATTAGAGGAAATATCGATGCAATAAAATGGAGCCTGATATCCCTCGAGTGTAGATAGTTAGAGGATAGTTGGAGGGAGCAGGTTTTTTCCATGTTTAATTTTTAGCGTAATGGGTTTAACTCGCGTGCGGTAATTGTTTGACCAAGATCAGGCGAAATTCTTTCCGCATTACCATAGTTGTTGCGAGAAGGAGTACTTACTCCCTTCATTCGTGCTTGCGAATTTGTTAGCAGCAGGAGCAATATGACTGTAGCTTCAATAGACGGAGCAAGAGCACTTTATGCTACCAAAGAGATAAGCAAGCTGGGGACGGAGAGAGATCAGAAACCGTAGCACATATTGGTTCTTTTCCGCTTTCTCCGAAGCGAAGTTGAACGGCCTAAATGGCCACATTGATCAAACATCGTCTTATAGTTTTCCCTATCCCTGATTTAAATGTAAGCAATTCGCGTATGTGTTCACGTTAAAGTTGTATAGGTTGTAAATAAAATCACACACGACACCAATATTCGCACAATGTAAGCCTCGTTACGAACTGAAATTAAGAACATATTATCCTCTTATTCCATTCCATTCCATTCACATATGTGTGATACGTTAAAATTTCGTTACAAAGAATCAGACGGATTCGTCATTGATACAATATTTCGATTGCATATGCATGGCCCCTAAGAACATTAAAAGCTCTTGCATTCCTCATTGTTATACATTTTAAATTGGCTTTAATTCGTCGTTTATAGTCGACTGTAGTGTACTCTGACTGCTGACGGATAGACTTCCAAGCTTTTCTCTATTTTCACAATGTTTCACAATTTCTCGATTACATATATATATCGTTTAATTTTCCAAATCCATACAACACATTGTGCCCAGCATTTTTTTTCATAATTTAAGAAAAGAATTTTTTTTCGCAGTTGTGTAAAAAATATTTTCATTCGTTAACTAATAGAGAAAAAATATCCAAATTTGCAGCTTTAGCTTTGTTTTCCGCTTACCATTCATCCGGCGTGACTTAGAATAATTTCGTTACAGTTTATGAAAAATCTATTAAGACGGATGCATGTGCTGTTGCGCTGTAGAGCGCCTTTCAAATTTTCATCTTCATACGCGGTGTGAGTCTAATAAATGTCGCGGCAAGAAATGCAACGTTAACACCAACGTTACAAAAAAGTTCACCGACCATAAGTAAGTGGTTGGGGTATTTGCCAATAATAGGAAAGCATTTGAGAAGGGTTATTAAAGAGTGTGGCTCACATATGGCGTTTTGAGAGGTTTGCGTGCACTTACTTACTACTATTTTATATAAATACATGTATATGCGTATACAAAACATATATATAACCGCTAGTCGACCTGCAAATCTCTTTGCGAAAAGTTAACTCTGTAGACTATGGCATTTATTACACATATATGTGAACACATATATCAGAAGTTATCTTTAGTTTGATTTTACGGTTTGTGACTGTGTCTCCAAGAAATATTCGATTGGTGTGCATATTGCGTTGCGTTCACTCACTCAGTACATACATACTCAGCTCTATAAATACAATTGTACTCAGCACACATGCATGTGTGCGTATTTTTCATCTCGAATAAAAATCTGATATGTTGACACTGTTGCGTATGCTAATATATATACACACACACACACACACGTATAGTCGGTTGATTATGAAATTGTGTGCGTGGCGTTGGTGTATTCTCTTAACGATTAACGTTTAACCTCAACGGTAGACTTTAATTAACTGTAACTTTTGCCCATAGAAATGAAATCATTCTATGTTTTTGCATTTGTTTTCAGTGGCAACAGAAACGAGATTTTCCTATCGACATATCGAATTACGTATCGATAGAATTCATGCAAATGACAACATTCGCAATAATATATTCTGGTTGGCCGCAACGTTCCCACTCACTTTTCTTTTTGCGATAAATTTTAATTTAAATTTTAATGCTAAATGGAAAAGCTTCACATGCTTCACATAAAGATTTTGCTTTTCCTCCCGGAAAACGAAATCTTGATATTTATTTATTTTTTAAAAGCAAAAAACTAAATTCTCCAAATTTAATTGATGAGCTGAAAGTGCAATTAAAACCAATCCTATTAAAAGTTTTTCATTTACACAAAAAAAGAGAAAAAGGAACAATAGAATAACAAACAAAACTCTATCGTAAGCGGTTTGAAAGCGAATGGCATTTTAATTGGCTAGTCAAACATAATAGTGCGTATAATGGTTAAATGTCTGAATGGTACAAGCAATGGTATCAGCATCTGAATCCGGACATGTTTGTGGCTATTGCTAAGCCTAAATAGTTACGCAGTCAATGACTAAAGTTTTCAAATGTTTTTTTTTGTTCTTTTGCTATACCCTACACCTCTTGTTATACGAGATATCATTAAGCTTGTGTGGTTCTGCGAATTTGCGACTAACTTACTGTTTGTCAAATTGACCGATGCAAAATAAATTTCTAAATTTGTTCATCTGTCTGTCCATCTGTTCGTCTGTTGTCCGCCTATTTGAGATTGTCCCACAAGAGGGACTTTTGAAAACATTTTGATGAAATTTGATACACTATCGTGCTATTCCCCCAAACGGCGAATCCGATTAAAAATACGCTGAGTCTAATCGCAACATTCTACTTTGAAATAGTGATTATATAAACAAAAGTTGCAATTTCTATATAATATTTCTCGAAGAATAAACGAATGTGCAAAATTTGAATCGGATGGGCCAGTTTGTTGAGCCCGCTCTCTCTCGCGTAACTGCTTCACGAAAAGTCTAATTTGTAAAATTTTATGCTAAAAATTAGTCCACAGTTGTAATTTGATAGAGAAATTGATCGCATCAAATTTTGACTACGTCGGTATTATATTTTGTAACGCGCTCCATGTAATGATTGACATGAAGAGTAAACCTAAGGCAAAAAAATTTAATTTTAAGTACTTTGTGACGAAAACAAAAGTCATTGCAAGAAAATTAATTAATTAATTAATAAATTCGAAACGCGTTATTTCACATCTTGAGATGGATTCCATGTAGATCTTCTCATAAAAAGTATGGCTTTAAATGGAAACACAATATAATTTTTGGAATTTTACCGTATAAATAAACGAAAAGTTGCCTCAAGCTATTTAATTGCCCGACTTATCTGAATATAAGATTTTATCGCAATTTTTCCTTTTCGCTTTTGTTATTCTTATTTTACATGCAAATGCACTTTTTCATGTCGAAGACAAGATATTTATTAAAAGGAACAAAGCACTGAAACGAAAACTCTATAATAGGCAGCCTAAAAAATAACGAGCTTCAGTAATAGCTCGTAATTCATGCATGCGTTTCATTTGCTCAATTTATGTAAAGAATTTACAAAATACACTTTGGAATGAAATTCCAAGTGCATTATATTTTTATATATACTGTTACGAAAATCCCAAATCCCTTTTAATACTGACTAATTGATTTTCGTAAGTAATAAATTCCTTAGTGCATATTAGCGGCGCCTCATGCAGCTGCCGGACGAGGAACACGATTAGCAGAAAAGCAAGTTAACGGATTAAAAATGAAGCCATGAAGTTAGGTGATCGCAACATGCTTGTAAAAATGTATATAAGTAAACTATTTGCAGAAGGCATTTCTACGAGATACGAGAACATTGAGTCGCACGAGAACATTATAGTAGTTGTGTTGAGAAATCGACAGTATTTCCAAAGGAAAATGTAAATAATCCTAGCCTTAAAGAATAGATTGTAAATAAGGAAACTTAGCGTTAAAAGAATCCTGAGGTGCATTTCTCTTAAAAATAATATCCACGATCTAGTGATACGAACCGTATCTTAAAAAAGCGGAAATTTGTAACAATACAATTATTATATATATTTATAATTATTATATATATATAAACAATGATTATATTCTCTCAAGTGCGGTAGAGTTTTTAATAATAATAATAATAATAATAATAATAATAATAATACGAATAAAAATAAAGCCGAAAGCCTTAGATGCTAGTGTTTTAAGATTTTAGTCTTAGAATTTATTCTTTGGCTAAACTTATATAATAATAATAATAATAATAATAATAATAATTATAATACTAAATCTTTCTTTCTTCTTTTAAATTTTCTTTTCTTAGGTTAGACTTGAGGTTGTTTAATAACAACCGCTCAAAAGCTTTTTACTTTCATATTAAAATTTTCCTAAATCTGAGTTCGCCATAAGTATATATAAATATAAATATATATTTATTATATACATATATATATATATATATATATTTATTTATTATATTTATATTTATATATATTTAAATATATATTTATATATATATATATATGGCAGAGGCATATTAAGTTTGCGCGTATGCGGGCAGTAGCCTGAAAAAGTCGAGACCGAGCCATCTCCTAGTAGGCCGATCAAGTCATTTTCTGAAACGATTTAAACGTATCTGTCCATCTATCGCTCTAAAGTTTGTCCATCTATTTTAATATTCAACTTACGGTGCCCGATTTCCGCGATATTCCATTGATATTTTCTGGCTTAAGAATAAACGCTGTTGAAATTTTAATTTTGATCCCATCGATTTTACGATCACTCCCCTTATAAGACCTTATTTTGAAAATTATATACAAAATATTTGCGATATTTAATATTTCTCAACATAAATGAGGAGAAAACAATACTTTGGCATCTTAAATGAATGTGGAAGATTTAATTCCATCCATATAAACTCCATCCATATAAAGGTTCTTACAGAGAATAGTAAATCTTCAGATAGTAAAAAAAATTAAATTTTTTATGATGAAAGTTGCTGCAGTACACCGGCTAAATATATGACTTTATTGCGGATATCTCTATCACAATACGTGAACGTTTCTGCAAAAGAAAATTGTCTTCATACGGCAACGAGGTACAATGTTCGGAATTGCATGACAGAAATACAGGAAAAAATATTAAGTTTTTTCATTAAGAAATAATTTTATATATAAATTTATGCGTTATTTTAAATTTGGACCAAGTCGTTTCGCGGTTTCGATCCACTCCAATGCAAGTGTTTGTATGAAAACTTGTCCTTTACAAGATGACAAAATACAATTTTTGTTTCTTAAGAACGAAAATAAAAGAGGAATTCCATTAGGTGAGATGGATCAACTATTTTATGGCCAATCTTCTTCGACAATAATGTTTTGATTTGTTTTTTTTTTTTAAATAAATTTTAATTTACTAACATCATCATGGCAGCCAAAAACAGGAGGCAAAGATTTGCATTTCAAATTATTTTTGTATTACTGCAAGCGACTCTAGTTCTTGCGGCTTATATGTAATGCTGATTGTACCGTTTTCTTTTTATTGGGTGTTCAAATAAATTTAATGAAAATAATTATAAACGATAATATGTTCGAAGTGATTTCCATTGCTAGCCATTAGCCGTTTAACCTCTTTTTGACAAAATATGAGTTCCGTGCCGGAAGAACATCTGGCTGTTTGACGCTATGCCGTCCTAAGAATGAGAGCTGTGCTCGAACACACACTAATCCATCGCTAGTAATTAGTGCCAAGCAGAAAGTGTAATGTTAGATGTGACGGATGCGGCGAGTAGATTAGCAATTTCCAGCACAGTGCTTTTCCCTAGACGTGTTTTTCCTTACGTGCACGTACATAGTCGTGCTGAGAAATCACGATATCATGACTTTGCGCATATCCCGTTTTATTTTCGACTCATATCCATTAATTAATGACGGTAGCATGCCTTCGTACCGGCTTTGTTATGCATATTTCAATGCATATCAATTATGTCTACTCTTCCGGTAACATTTGCCATCATATTTCCATAAATTTGCGTAGTTTTCCGGTACATAAACTCAAATATGAAGCGTCAAAGGAAGACGTCAAAGATTAGTATACATTGCGAAAAGTTATTCACACACAATGCTTCGCAATTATCTTAAGTATCGATTTTTCATGTTATTGTTAACAGCCTTCTTATGCCATTTAAGATGTTCGGATTATTATTACATCTTGAGTAAACAAGACTACAGACATATTATGACATGGCATCAGACCGTGAATAGATATTTAGAAAATTCATTCACAAAATGTTTACTATATACCTAGTTAACGATGTGAATGCGAGAGACATGCGGTTTGAACAAAGCGTATACGCTTTATTCACCTCCATATAATTTCTACTCGATCGAAATAATGCATTTTTCGATGGAAGGAGAAAGCGTTACGTCCACATAGAGGCCATGGCAAACGGCTTGGTGCGATACAACGAACGCATTGTCACATTGTCGCATCGCTATAACTCAATAGACATACGCGTTTGACAAAGCGCTTTTGAAGTATGTACTCGTCCTAGATTGGAAACATGCCTCGTCGTTTGACCTGACCAAACATAATATGTACATGAATGAAACGCATTCAATTGAAGTCATTTGTGACGAAAATTTGCGGCAGTTATGTTAATCCATTTGGGAAAATTAGTAAAAGTAGTAAAAGAAAATGTAAATAGCAACCAAAGACCAACATTTTGAAATATATTGCATACCTCGTAACCTCGTAACGTTACTAGAATAATTGCTACTTAAATTTAAACCATAGTACATATCGCGTAAAACTTATTACAGAAGTTTACTTCTACGATTCACATTTGAACTTAACGTAACGAATCCCTTTGAAGTTTAGAATTTCGTGCAATTGCCGTAAGGTGCACTTACAAACGCAATGGCGAGAAGACCAACCAACCAGCCAACTGAGTGCAAGTTGTAAAAGTTCGCATGTGTATATATCTATACATAAATAAACTCGAAAAATATCTCATAATCTGGTTCGAAACATAAAGACCAAACGTTCGCCTATACAGCAGGCATACAGCATATATATCAGCATGTATACCAATTTCCTTTTTTCATTGCGAGTTTTTCTTCCCTTTGCGATGGAGAAAAAATTTTTGATATTGCTATTGAATTAATCAAAATTGAGAAATTCTGCTTTTATTTTGGCTTTAAATAATTTACTTTATCGTTCTTTATCGTTCCTCCAACAAGGAAATCATCAAAAATATTTGTCTGCTCATTCAATTTATTTCTCATCGAAAATTATCGAACCAAAAATTAACAATAAATTGTTTCATTTTGTGCATTAAAAAACGTCCACCTTCAGGTAAAACTTGAATGCTTGAAGCATTAAAAGGTATGTAAAGAGTTTTGCTTGTTTAATGTGGTCCTTTGTTGAACTTTCACAAATCTTCATTTTCCCGCCAGCTCTACTCGTCACTATTAATACAATTTGGAAATTATATCTTATAAAAATCCAGATTAGTGCCTTCGGAAACCGATGCAATTTTGCTTATTAACGAAGCTTGGTCGCGTTCGTTAAGAAGCCTTGAGCTATGCAAATTTTCATGCAAATTTCTGCTCAATCTATCGGCCTTATCCGGCAAACAAAGGGCAGTGAACCGACAAAGGAATGACGGGTATATTCATTTTGTCAAAACGTTTGTAACGTCCAAAAGGAAGCTTCGGAGAACCTACAAAGGATGCATACTCTTGATCAGCGCCAAATGTTCGCCAAAAATCGATTTAAGTATGTCCGTATGTCCGCCTGACCGTCTGTATAATGCCTTTAGTAAACAATCTGCTGGCCGTTTATCTATTTCAAATTTCGCTGAAACATTGGAAGTTCTTGCGCGCAGCCTGAAACGGAAAATGGGCTCAGTCGGTCGAAGGACACGACTACGGTACTACGTAAAGTGAGGACACCTTTGTTTTTCAAAAAGAATAAAAAACTTGGTTTTTTGCTCATTACTCATAAGTTACAGCAGATAAGTCTACAAAAATTTGAACATATAATCTACGGGCAAAGCGTGACCAACTCGCCAAAAATGACAAATATTCGTATAATAATTTCATTTTTTTTTTTTTTTCGAAATCTTTGTAACGCGCAGAAACAAGCATCAAAAACCCCCTAAAGTATATCATGTCCGTCCGGTCATCTGGTCATCGCTAGTTGTGACAGACGCTCAACCGTTCGCAGAAATGAAAATATCGCCTAAAAGCATGCAAATATTTGAAAATGATCGAAACTTTTCAAAGAAGAAGAAGAAGTTTATATAACAAAAACGGTGGACGACTGTACTCTCCGCGTTTTTTGCTTGTTGCACATAAAGCAGAACTGCTACATCATATAAATTCTTTTTCACTTTTATTCGAAAATAGAAAAAAATTCAGCCGCTCCCCTCCAATAGTGTAGAATATAAAAATGTAGTTCTTTCCCTTTTTTTTTAGCATCACCGTGATGGGTATCAAAGAGTCGGTCACGAACGAATATAATTTTCTTAATTTTCTTGTTTTGTTTTTAGTTATAAACCTTATAAATTATTGATGGAATTTAAACTGTTTTACGTTTGTGATGGGGTGTAAGCGTGAAAGTGAGCGCATAATATATTTACTAAATTTTTTTGCTTGTTTTGTGTCAATATATTCAATTGTAAAAATGTCAGCAGTAACGGAATGTGAATGAAAAAATGTAATAAAAACTTTTCGGAATTTCTCACTCGATAATATAGAAAATTTCAGATTCTTACTGCTGAGCATCAATTATCAAGTTGATACACAAACAGCTTTTGCCTAAACACAAATCAAAATTTCAATCAAGTTTCTCATTACAAGAAATCTGTTCAGAAGATTCACCTGAACTTACTTACTTACGTGTTATATTTTTATGTACAACAAACTGAAATAAATCGAAAATTTATTTTTTACCAAATAAAATACAAACAATAATTAATAAGAACCCTTTAAAAAGCAATCATTGCAATAAAGACTCTGTGATATACATATAAATAAAATTCCGTGAATCATTTTCGTAACCCATTCAAAGTCAATTGAAAAGTTTTTTAATCATAAATTGTTTTTAACTTTTGTTTTCAATTACAACTATTAAGAAAATTATATCAGGTAATGAACGAATCTTTTATACCCGGCGCGAAGGAAAAGATCTACACTTTCGTACTCTATAATATTGGATGAGAGCGGCTGATTTTTTCTATTTTCATAATAAAAGTGGAAATTGCACTTTAGGGGTAACAAGCGAAAAACACGGAAGCAAAGGTATACACAGTTGCTGTTGTATAGGTGCATGGGCGTTGCAGACGTATCCTTTGTCCAATTTAGATCATTTTCAAATTCTTTCGCAAATTTATAGACGATATATTCATTTTTCCGTAAGCGAGAATATTTGCCACAGATTCTTTACAGCGAGGCACACGGGCAGATGGTCAAAAAACGTTATATATACTTTATGGGTTTTTTGAGAAGCTTGCTTGCATTATAAAAATATTGAAAAAAAATTATATTTTGATACACAATAATATTGGCTAGACGTGGCCAATTTCTTCCGTTTTCGTACAGGCACTATCCCACCGCCCATAGAATATATGTTAAAATTTTTGTAGACTTATCTGCCATAAACTACAGCAAAATGAGCAAAAAAAAAAAAACAAGTTTTTATTCATTTTAAAAAATCGAGGTGCTCTTACTTTACGTGATAATGTAAGCGCGTCCTTCGTTCGACTTCAATACCAATCTGCGCGCAAGATCTTCCAATGTTTTCGTAAACCTTAAAGCCGATGGCTTCAATTTTGCGGGTACGAGGATGTTTACAAGAGACATCACACAGGCGGACAGGCGGACAGACGGACAGACGGAACAAACGGATATGCCTACATCAATTCAGAATTTGATGCTGATCATGAATATATTTATATACGTTGTGGGACCTCTGGAGTTTTCTTCGGGACGTTGGAAATGCTTTGATAGAATTAATAAATTCGCCATTGTTCGGTGATGGGTATAAAAAAGTAACACATTTCTTCTTATACACTTATACAAGTTTACATATTAATAATATCATTGTATATAAAATAGTTTAGAGTAAATTGTGAAATTTTAGGAAAACTTTTCCATTCTCTGTCTGTTCACTATTTACAAAACAACAAACAAAATTTCCGTATGAAATACGAATGCAATCCCTCCTACTTATTTTATATCATGTTCCTTATTTCATTCAAAGGAATCATTTTAATATATACAGAATCTTATTCGCAAGCAATGCGTGCGATTATATTGTTTTTATATAATAGAGTGTACAATGTCTACGTAAATGCATGGCATAGATAGCATACGTATAATGAATGAATTCATAAATTAATGTAATTGCGTATAAGCCTCTGCTAACATTTGCGGCGTATGGCAAAATCTTAAACAAGAAGCAACCAATTAACGTAATCACCCTCGTATATAAACATAATTTAAATGTTACGATTAATTTCCATTTTTAAAAGTTGTTAAGATTTTCAAAGGGAAAGTGGAAAATTCTTTTGAAATATTTTTTATACGCGAATCAAGCACATAAAGTTTCTTATTTTTCAATCAAAAATTTTCAAGACACAGCAATAACGCTACGGAAAGAATAAATAAATAAATAAATAATAATAGGAGAAAATCATGAGCACGTTGAAAAACTTTCGTAACGCGACTTTACATTACGTAGAAATGAAAAATTAAGAAAAGCATTTGAACAGAAAATTTCATGACCGAAAACCACCCGTCGTCTTTTGGTTAATGATGAGAAGCTAGAGAAGCATTTAATTTAAAATTTTTTATATAACATTTCAATGACATATAAATGTTTGTATATATTCAACGAGCGGTTACATGAATATATGTGTATGCGCGTATGTGTCTTTATAAAACTAAGATGAGAGCAAAACTATGTAAGTTTTAATAGACAAAAGATAGAAAACTTTTTTTACATAAAGAGAAGTAACGTAAAACTTTTCTTACGCTTGAAAAAATTATTTAATTTCTTTCTCATTATTTGCTAACAAAGATGAACAACAAGCAAACAAATAAAAACAAAAACACAAAACAAAATGTCCTCTCAATCCCAAGCATTATTAAATCAGAGCACAACAATTTTTACCTAGACATACAACTAAATGCTCCAAACTGGTCTTGAAGTTATTGCTACTCTTACTATGCTACAAAGCATACTACAAAGCATAAATGATCAGTACACAGTGCACACATTCGTATATGCCAGACTATGAGGACTACGCTTTAAAAAAAAGAAAAAGTGTAATAAAAATAAAAATGAAAACCAACAAATAAATATAATAAAGAAATTTACTTCAGATCCGTAGGTTCCTTTAAAAGTGTAGGGCTTGCGTAGATAAGAGCATCGCAAATTTTAGACTCGAGAACAAAAATATGCTCCACACTCTAATTACTATGCGTCCTGCATCGTTGCCTTGTACTCGAACAATGTTCACCGGTGTGTACGTACATGCGCTAGTATAAATGAATGACTAAACCTAATGCTTTCTGTTGCAATAGTTAACAAAAAAAAATTACACGATTCATCGTTACACTCAAACACATTTACTCACATTCCTTCCTATAACTTATATCGAAATAAATATTTAACTTGATTGTGAATGTGACGGCATACATAGCAACATAGCAACAGACTGTTAAATAGTCACCAGCCATGGGACTTGCATACTAATGTATCCGTCTATGCATGTGTTTATAAATACTTGGTGTACATAGTACATAGTACACCGTTAGTATCCGGATTTTGTTATTTTAAACACCACGCGAAATACGAACGTGATCTTTCACACAAACTTTTTAAGGTTGTTTTGTTTTTTTTCTTTTTCGTTTTCGTTTTCGTTTTCGTTTTCATTTTTGTTAATCATACGACCGGTTGCTTATATACTATTTACGAACACAGGAAATCGCTGCAGATTACGCTGCAGAAGACCGGTCACGTATCGTATATGTCGAAGAAACCGCCATATATGAGTTACGTAAAGCATTGAAGTAAAATTCGAGGGTTGCTAGTTTGTTTGTCCTTTTTCTGTTCGAGCCTCAAAGCGTGCGGACAAAAAAATCAAAAAGCTAATGTAAAAAAAAGAGAGAGTTAGAAAAAGTTATGATGTCGATGAAAAAATGCAATTTTTTACTTTTACTTGCAATTCGGATACTTTTTACACAGATCGCTCGCTCTAAATGAATAAAATCTATACGCTGTAGACTTTTCAAAGCTTGGTTGAAATCAAAACTTTTTCAACCGGCAGATCAACTCGAAACAAAAATAAACAAGTCAGAAAATTATATTCGGTCATGACCGAATCTTTTATACCCATCACAGTTATTCCAAAAAAAGCCAAAAAAAAAAGTAAAAGAGCTAGACCTTCACGCGCTATAATACGGAGTGGGTGCGGTCGATTTTTTTCATTTTCAAAATAAAATATTTTGTGCTATAAGCGAGACTTTTGAAAAGATTCGGTCACTTCGAAATTCTTTTGCAAATTGTAGGCGATATCGTCATTTTCGCTAACGGGAGAAAGTCTACCACAGATACTATACAGTTGGGCAGGCGTAAGGATGGATAGACGAACAACTGGGCATGCCTAGGTGCATTCTAAGTGTGAAATTCGTCACGAATTTATCGACTTTACGGGGCTTTTGAACCACATTTCTGCGAGTTACAAAGGTATTAAGAAAAAAAATTTTAATTTTTATACAGTATGATGTAGGGTAGGCGTAGGCAATTTGTTCCATTTTTGCATAAATACTACAGAGCCACGAACAGAATATTTGTTCAAATTTTTGTACATTTATCTGCTGTAGTTTATGAGTAACGATCAAAAAACCAATTTTTTGTTCCTTTTGAAAAACCGAGGTGTTCTGATTATACGTAGTACTATAGGCATGTTTCTCGACCGATTTCACACATTTTCTACACCAACTTGCGTGCGAGAACTTCCAATGTTTCTGTCGAATTTCAAATCGATAGCTTTTTTTCGTGCGGCCAAGAGAAAGTTTACAACATACGCAGACGCACAGACGCACAGACGGACAGATGAACATGCTTAAATCGATTTAGAATTTGATGCTGATCATAAAGAATATATAAACTTCGCGGAGTCACAAACGCTTTGACAAACGGAATATATCCCTCCTTCCTGTCCTTCAGTGATAGTGATATAAAAAGGAAAAGGAAAACAAAACAAAAAATATTCTTTCAATTTTAAATTGAATGAAAAGAAAATTTAAATTGTTTCCATTTAACAGTGAAATTACAAGTTTAACCTAAATAACTAGCTGGCTTTTCCAAAGGGGCTGGTTGGCTTCTTTCACGTCAATAAGCGTAGTGCTTTTATCATTTAATCATTTTTTACCAAAACGCATGAAATTAAATAGGATTGATGTTCAATTGACTGATATCTCCATATCTATCGATCCTGATCTTGAGATTGATTTGTTAAGATTATGTTTTGAATTTTCTCGAATGATATCAAACGAGATTAGGCAGGATATTAATTAAGATTCATACGCTACATTTGAGAATTCTGAAAAAATAAATGTTTAAAGATGAGTGAAATTCAAGCAGTTCATGAGATTCACAAACCAGACACAAAAAAATTTGATTCGAAGGTTCGATTCATTGAAAAAGTAATGAATGATACCTGGCAAGTAGATTTAGTTGAGTTAATTCCATTTCAAAAGCTAAGTAAAGGCTACAAATACCGTTTCGTCGTTATGGATGTATTTTCGAAATATGCTTTCGCGCAATCAGTAAAATTTAAAACTTCTTCGTAGATAATTAAAGCTATAAGACAGGTATTGGCAAGAAAACATATATCTATCTGTCGATCTGTAAGAAATATTCAAAGTGATTGGAGAACGGAATTATTTAATAAAGGTTTTAAAGATTTAATGAAAGAAAATGTGGAAAATGTTTAGTATGAACGGAAATTGCAAATGGATGAACTTAGTACCTTAATAGCCAAATGCAATAGTAGGTATCACAGGATAATAAAAATGAAGCCACATGAAGTCAACCAACACAACGAGAAACACACAACACATATTACAAAGTGTATATAATTTAACTAAAACATTTCCAAAACAAAGGTTTAAAGTTGCGAATTATTTCAGTAAAGCCGCCGAAATATTTCAGTAAATAAAAAGTAAAATAAAAATCAAATCCCGAATCCTCTCACTTACATTATAAAGGATTATGAGGGGAATGAAATGTTAGGATCATTTTATGAATACGAAATGCAAGGGCTTCGTGACAAGAATGCCTACAGCAGAAGGGAAACAAAGTTTTTGTGAAATGTTTCGGATCTGATGAAACTCATCATTCATGGGCTAAGAAAAATCAATTACTTCGATATTTATGTTTAACGACAAAACGAAAGTGTTTGCTATTATTACTATAATGATTATTACTGTTACTCTTATTATTAAAATTGAAATAAAACGGAAACCCAAAAATTTGAATTGCGTATTATTTTCTTTTCATTTATTTTTGTGTACATTTTATTTACATTTCCTTTCTATTACTTAATTTCTAATCTATATATACATATATATATATATTGACTGCTTATTTTATAATTTGCAAAACATATCGCTTATCGTCTAAATTTTTGCTAAACGCTTTTTTTTTTGCAGAACTCCGTATACCAGCGTATGAGAGCTGTGAGCTTCTTATTATTCTGCGTTCATCAGGAACAGATGATTTACTTATGATTTAATAATCACTGCATTTTAATGTGTTGGTTACACATCTTTTTTCCCCTTCAACTTTTTTTTTTCACTTCTTTTTCTTTTTTATTCCCCCAATATTGACTATGGGCAGCCGCAATCCGCAAACTTTGATGCTGCGCACATTGCCGTGGTTGGTAATCTGTTTCTCAAATTTATGACAATTATTTTTATTAATAATATCATATAATATTACCATCAGATTGTATTATGAATGGGGGAGCGGAACTATGGGGTCCCCTGGTTTACCCATAGAAGTGCCGAAACCTTCACCTCTTCGTGGTGCTCCCTATAAACATTTTCTGCTGCATTATGGCTCTAATTGGCTTTTCCTTAACGAGTCGCACAGTCAATGGCAAAGAAAGGTTTAAGGCTTTCTATCTATAACC
>KK502410.1:2903437-2932913 GCA_000688735.1 Glossina austeni | reverse complement strand
GAATGTGACGTAGTCTGGTCGGAGCGGGCCAGCGCATACCAATCGTGCTCCCATATTTATACTACTGTCCGGAGAACTCCTTAAAGAGATGAGCAAAAAAAGGAAAAAAAAAAAGGTCCTTCTTCCTACGGACTAAAATTCGCATCAATGTTCCCCCATATATACACTACTAATGTTATCGCAGAATTTCTTTTGCTCTGCACAATATCAGCTTATGCATGCTGTCAGGGCGAATAGTTGGACTTGAGAGTTTGTTTTCAACTTATTATGTGAACTTACAGAATAACTCGTTGTTGTTTTGATCCTTTAGCGACGTTAGCGACCAGTAGCATACTTTGCGGTTTTTTGCGATGGCGCAAGCGAACCACACTTCCCCCCACCAATATATGCTTCAACTGTTCGTAAAGTACATATCACATCCTCCGCCTTGCCTGTGTCCTATGTAGACGACGCAAACCAGTGTGAAATAATAAATGATTGCGACACTAGGCGCTATGATGCATCAAGTAACTGTCCTACATATGCGGTACCCATCGCGAAGCAATTAACAATAATGCAAATATTGTTGACAATGTCTTCTCGGCGGCTTGCAATTTTCATTCGAATTTAACGAATACGGCAAACAAATTATCGCGAATTTGCTCATACCCAACTCATTCACCATAAGATCTCGTGTAGCGATGCACTGCAAGAAACGTTAGACTTACCTCTGCGTATTCTAAAACCAAATGGTCCACATACTTATGTGTGTATCCATCACTATTAACAAACAACGACTTTTTTGAATATGGAAAAGAAGTTTTGTCCCAGTGCGCATTGTGTCATAAAAAAGCACTGGCA
Organism: Glossina austeni; assembly: GCA_000688735.1. NCBI lineage: Eukaryota > Metazoa > Arthropoda > Insecta > Diptera > Glossinidae > Glossina > Glossina austeni. The sequence goes on along the minus strand of KK502410.1, from coordinate 2,932,073 downwards.
CGTTTGTCACGTTATTAAAAATGTTGTTTTTACATATCTTACAAATCTAATTTTCCGATATATACTTCTGAGTATGCAAATATAAAATAAAAATGAAAATTTAAAAAAAAAAATATATATTTTTCTCCTCCGATGTTAAATAGAAATTTCGTTGTTATCTTCATAAGCGTCCATTCATAAAACAACTTCAGCACAAAAAATATCGAATATGTTATTAAAGAGTCATCAGTAACAATGCATTCAGCTTGTCGGTATATTATTGTATATAGTAAATAACAAATGCCACAACATTATTGTCAATCAAATAAGGCTCGGATCGTATATTTATTGCAATGACATTTTACAGATACTCACGATAGCATATGTCACAAGACAAATTTCAATTAAATTTGTCCAAGGCAATGCGATATACGAAATGAAACACGTAGAGAGATAAGAAGGTGATGATCAAAAGCTTACTTGGAATGACTGGAAGACTTAGAATCTTTAAATTTGTTTATGCAAAAATTTGTATAAAATTCTAGAATTTCTAGAAATGCAATTAAAATGATTTGTAGTTCATGTAGTACATGTTCTGCTCATTTAGAAAAAAATAAAAAAAATATTCTTGTAAAGAATATTATGAACAAATCTTCAAAGAAACACATATTTAACTATCCAGCTTATAGAATAATATGGACTTGGGAGTACGCGGTTTCTTTTAAAGAAAATCAACTTTCAGTTTACGAAATACGCGAAATTCCTTTTTCATGGCATTATAAAATTTTAAAGAAGTTTATATTCATTTCGTATATTTTTGGGAAAATCGCAATTAAATGCTTACGTATATATAAATACATGCACATAGACTTACTTACATATTGTATATATATAAGAGGTACTTATGCAAGCTTACCAGTCGGCTTCTATTGTTCATCCGAGTTACATCCTTTTTTTTATGCGGACAAGTTTTTATACATCATATCGAGCGTGTGGTTAAATATGAAAAATATGTATAAATGACGGTAAATGCCATCATGCATGTAAGTAAATTTAAGAAGAAAAAACATATCACGAAAACCTTTGTCTAGGTGCCGGCGGTTAAAGTGTTTCGCTTGCCAAACAAAATTCCCTAAATTTACCCAAATTTCCCCATGCAGTTTATAATACAAGTAACAAGAACATTGAAACCACTACATAACGCGCAACTATTCACATAATGCTATTAAATTATTCACGCGGTTTTTTCACAATACAAAACTTCCAAGATAAAAACCTTAAAATCCTTTCACTTTTCATATGCTCGCGTTAGTCTTCCTAAAGCTAACTGCTAACTTAACATCGAGGAATTGCACAGATTTAGTTGCTAGTTACAGTGACTATATCTTTGCGTATACACATCCATATGCTTATGTGTGTGCCTGTACATGTACATATAACATTATATTATGCATAGACATTTATGAATAGAAAAGAAAGCGTATATAATAAGTTCACAAATGTATATATATATATATATATATAATATATAATAATATATATGATATTTATATATATATATATAATAATAATAATATACATACATAGATATATATTTATTAGAGCGAGCAATTTGATTTGTAGATTATGCGGGAGTTGTCGGAGAATTCTGTGAGCAGTCCTCATCCGGACGCTGGATAATCTCTTCATAGTTTCGTACTTGCTTTACAAGTTAAACTCAATGTAAACACAATGTGCCAGTCAGATAGATGTGTGCAAAGAGCGACGCAGATGAAGTTCGATAATTTCTTTCTATATAATTATGTATATATTTGGCGTGTAAATTGCTTGCGTCCATCCTTTTGTGCTCAAAAAAAAAAAAAACGAATGAACAAATTAATCGAAGTATTGTTCATCAGGGGCTACCAATTTTTCGCATCTATCGAGCAATTATCCCGAAAAGAATCCGTAATTCGATATAGTTATAAAAATCAGATCAACCAGATCAGAAGCCATCTGATGAAACCCTGCTCTTAATCTGAATGACTTTAGTCTGCTAATAACAGTAAACATTTCTTGACCGAGTTTTGCTATATGGGAAACGCACGATATCATGACTTTTTCTATATCACGTCCATTCTCGTCTTAATTGCATCAATCGTTGTTGGTAGCTTTTCGTAATGATGGTTCCATTTTATTGGAGCACAAATACAAACCACAATACAACACGCACAACCGATCCTCTCTATCTCGAAATGGGACAACAATCGTTATTTACCTTTATCGGGAATGTTATTGATTCTCATACTCTTCATCGTGGTTATCTGAGCTTTGGAAAGTGGAAGTGTAGCGTATCCCCTATTCATTACCTGTAAAGATTTGCCAGCACTGCCCGTTGAAATAAGTATGAAAAGTAAACTTTTGCCGCGGAACTACGCCTATTCAAAACGCCCAGAAACGATGTTGTGCACGCTTCAGTGCATAGTGCGTGTAGCTTAAGAATCGCCCTTTCAAACGAATAAGTCATAGTTATCTTCTACTACACCCTAAAATACTATATACACTCTGTCTGTGTGGAAACCGGACCGAACCAATCAATACCTTGCTAGCCGATTACATACGATCAATATAAGAAACAGATTTATATATAAAATATATAAATAAAAAAAATATCCTGGCCGATTTTGTGACCGACTTTCTCTGTGAGCACTTGACAATTTGCGATGTCTCAATATGAGTTATGGCACTGAAGTGTGCAAAATAACATCATTTTGAGGAGAAAGCGTTACTTTTCCGGCTTAACTCGAAGCAAAGTGCTTCTGAATCGTAATGAGGGCTGAAAAGTATACACGAACTAATTAGTATGCAAAGGACAAGAAACTTTGCCTCACGTGACATAAGTCATGAGTATCGAATATTATTTTCATTATTCATGCGCCTCATTGAGCTGAAAAACGAACGCAATATTCCATAAGTTGTTGCACTACATCATGATACAATCAAATCTTCCATAACACCAACAATTTATACCGCGTTACATGGAAGCCGTCTTTCATAAAACGCTGACTTAATTTAAATTGATGGATGCGCTCTATGGAAACCGCATTCAGAGAACTACAACATTAAGACAAATTATAATAAATTATATCGCGTGTTATGGCAACCGCGAATACATCTTAAATTAATTCCTATAACGTTACAAAGAACAAATGAAAAAAACTTTATTCAACTTACGTCTGAACTGAATTGAAAGTTAGTTACACTGCATGCATACCATTTGCCGTACAAGAGTATATTAAGTTCGTACGGATGTATACACAGACACAGAAGGCATTGAGCTGAGCCCGCGTTGTCCGTTTTCTTATGTTCAAGCCTGTACAAGCCGCAGGTTATCGTTTTCTGGCCCAAGGGCGAGTGCTAATGAAAATAGTTCGGATCGGACCACTTTCTCACTTCCACTTTCTCCTCATAACCACCTATCAAAATAAGGCGTTATATGAATAATTGTAGGGTGTTATGGTGTATAAGTGTAGTAGCGTTTTCCCTTGTTTGAGATCAAACTAAAAAAAAAAAAGCAATACTTTTTTCGGTGGTCATTTTTACAGAAATTCCCCGATAACTCGAAACTATTAAATTATTAATTATTAAAAATAACTTAAAAATATCAAACAATAATAATTTAATGCATAGAATAATTGCCGACATAAATAAATTATTCAAGCCATTTGTGTTTGTTGTAATGTGTTTGTACGAAAAATCCATAATAGCAAAACTCTCACAATTTCTTTCCGCATTATATGGAAATCGCGTTATAAACACGTGGTGTTTTTAAAAGACTTGACTCATATATAATAAAAGCCGGCCAGGGAATGTTAGAACCACTGAACTGCAAAATGCTATCCTCTTTGCTACATTCACCATACACTGATTGTTCTTATTGCCACCGAATTCTATAGATGGCTTGTTGTTCGTTCGTACACGGTTTCGATTCATTCGACGGTACTTGAAAAATGCCTGCTATTCCGACTAACCTCGAAAGACTAATCATTCTTTCGATACGAAGTTCATATTTTGTGAAAGAGAGAGAGAGAGAGAGAGAGAGAGAGAGTAAATGTAGCGATAGACAGCACTTCAAAGAAATTACTTTGTTTTGTTATTTTGAAAAAAAGTGATTTTTTTTTTTTTTTTTTTGTTTTCTCGTAAAACAACCAGGCGGCATTAAGTTCTACAACTCATCTTTATATGTATTGTACATATTAAGTCTTATTGCTATAGCATTTAATCCCTAATTTCTACGTAGAAACTTAAACAATTTATTTTTCTATTTTTCTCACAATCACGAAATTTGTAGGTAATTAGTGCAGGAATTAAATGAGATTTTGTATGTAGTCGCTTCTGTTTCAACTCAAATGCATTTTGCGAAAATGAACTTTAAAGCATAATAAAGTCGTTTCGCAACAAATTATTTCAACAAAAATTAAAGGCGACGCATTACCATGAGCATCAGATACAGTGCTGGCGAAAGGATCCGCGTTATTGCTTATGAGAAAATCTTTGAATTTCATTTGAACTGAAGATGGATATTTTAAGAAGAGAAGAGAAGAGTAGGATACGAGCAAAATTTGATTTATAAAGGATTATATATATATATATATATATATATATAGACATAATTATAATAAGTTAAGTTTAAATCTAAAATATGTCCGAGTTTTGGACATTAAACGAATTAAAATGAAATTTGTCCTCTCATATGCACCATGAAGTGATGAGGTTGCATGACACATGCTACAACCCGAAATGCGCAACAACTATCCTATAAAGCGTATGCATTCTTTATTTAAGATAAATATCAGTCTGACGATCCGACCGTAGAAAGCTTCTACTAGAAAATGCTATGATGAAGAACAACATATTAGGTTGTAACTGCTTGCCAAAGAATGGCCGAAGCGACTGAAGAAGACCCCAATCTCAAATTTCTCATATATGCATGGCAAGTAGAATCGCAATCAATTAATAAAATTTTCTGTAAACCTTAAATTTCCTTTGCTTACTGAAAGAGGTACGTGAATGTCGAGATCACAACACTTGTGTTTATGTTGTATTATGTTTTAGTTTATGAGGATGTTTGCAGTATCCAGAACAACTTTTATTCAATCAATATATTCAGAAAGAACTTCCGATTCAATTAAATTCTGTTCATCGATTTGCTTTCGCGTATATTTGCGTTCAAGCAACAAGTTGCAATTATTCAGATATATTGATGATATTTCGGAATATGCCATGTTTTGGAGTCAGGAAAGGGCCCCATTTAAAGTGGCTTTGGTCGTACAATTTTACGCTTACTTGATATATGCCGCGTTATTTTGAAAACAATTTTCATTCTGTGAAAGCAATTTTCCTTCCATTTGCAATATTTCTCGATATAAATTTGTCAACAATAGTATTGCTATGGAAATCCCAAATCCAATTTATTCCAACTAATTGATTTTTGCTGAAAATAAATTTCCGGGAGCGGGAAATCTAAGTACGGAAAAGATTAGCGGAAAAGCGGGGGTTAACGGACTAACGGATTAAATATGAATCCATGAACTTAGGTAACAATGTATATAAACAGAATATTTGCGAAAGGCAGAATCAGTCGGACAAGAATATTTCAGTCGGAAAGAAAGTTTAAGCTAAAAAGGCTGTCAAACTAAAAATCACTAAGTAGTCCTACCCTTTGACAAATTGATTATAAATAGTTTTTCTTTTATTTTTATTAGTATCTCTGAACCCTCACGCGCTATGAGATGGCTCTACCATCTGCCATCTGCAAGGAGAAATGCCACAACCATTTTCTTTGATTAAATTTACATAGAAATGTGATATTCTTGTGTGAAAAATTCAGAACGAAAACACTTCAGCGGTCCAGAAAAACGTTTTCATTTTTATAAAACGATGATCTTGGAATCATGGATGGGAGACCATTTTAAATTTTTGTCAAGGTGTCCTCTCCTATTGGCAAATTCACTTTTAAATTCCCAAGGTCAACATGAAGATAAAAAATAAATATGTGACGGGAGCATATGTACGCCTTCGTCACAATAGCTGATTACATTACCCTAAGCTTTTCTTATTATTAACATCTCGCTGTCTACTCTGTTTTATTAATTAATGCCAGCTTTAATTCTATCCACTCCAAACTCTCTCTCTTCGGAGAGTTTAGATCGTTATATGTTTCGGAAGAAGTTGAAAACAATGTTTTTTTAATTTCTTTTTTTAATTGATGGTAAACATTAAATGGATACGAACCTTTTCTTTTCCGATGATACTTCACAACTTCATTTTTTACATATATATTGGATTGTTTGGCTGATGCCTCGATGGCATGTGATAGTATGGGACTTTATTAAAACCACTTGACGCGAGTATTTCTTTATCATAAAACTAAGCCGAAAACTACTTACTGAGATACTCTTCTGTGCGATTACTCGCACTTCTTGACCTCATCAGCGCAGCATCACTTACTTTTTATTAATGACCGATGATCCGATTTTTAGGGCAAGACCTTCAAGACTCAAATATTCGTATTGGGAGTTACCATGACCGCTTCCGGTAATTTCATGATAACAAATTTAATGAAATTAAAATTTAATTTAGAGGGCTAAGAAGTTGTATCCGTATAACATCCATGTATTTGTTCCTATTCACATCAAAATTGACATTTATGTGTACATACCTTAGGGTGATTGCGATGCGTATTTTGAAGTCAAGTGCGCGTTACATCGGCCAACTTTGAAATCTGTTCAAATTGCGATGAAAGGTGTCGTTCATAACATTCATGAGTTTTGCTCACTTGAAAAAATCCGCAAGTTTGACTGAAAAATATTATATACCTCATGGAATGAAAGTGTGCGTAAAAGCCAACAATTAAATTAATATGAAATGATAATTTTTAACAGATTAAACTTTTAAAACAAAAAAAAAAAAAAAAGCTAAAAAAAAGCAAAAAAAAGAAAAGAAGGAAAATACGGATGTTCATATATACTATGAAATTAATTTATGATAATCGTTTACTTTATGTGCTCGCGATTCTTTGCGATTCCGGCAAGTCCTTTACTGTAATACCGTAATTACAGTGAATGCGGACTCATTCTATTGAAAAGATTTGAATTGCAATTATTATCACTTGGGCAAGTGTGTTTGTGTGCGAGCGCGCGTGCATTTATGTGTGTCTGTCTGTCTGTGTGTGTGTCTGTGTGTGTATGTGTATGTATATCTGTCTCTTCTCTTCTAGTGTTTTTGTGTTTATGTGTGTATATAAATTATTATTTACAATAACCGCAGAATAATCGCATGCAAATATTTACACACTTATACAGTGTTTATCAGTTAATGCATCTGCAATTGGAAAAGTTTCCATTGAACTGTATTATCACGCCTGTGTATAATTGAAATTGCCATTCACAGGCTTTAAATAATGTTGGTGTTGTTATTATTGCCTACTTTTATGTGCACCATCACGAATCAAAAGCGATTTAAATTTATTAGTTCCTATGGCATTTTTATATATATATATATATATATGGAAAATAGTGTTTGTTCATATTCCGAAAATTTAAATGAACAAATAAAAGTGTCACACCTTTATATGTATACACAAAAAACAATCATTTTGTCCCCTCCAAATAATGAGAATTAGTGAAGAAGTGTATACATACATATACATCCCCCTCCATAGATCCCCCACATCTTTTATATTCTTAAAAGTTCTTAAACCTTCTAAACGCGTAGATGATAATGAGATTATAAAGTTCGACGTTAGCTCAATATTGCTATATATATATATATATATAGCAATATATATATATATATAGCAATATATAGTTGCAAAAGATTCTGTGTTTACGCGCTTCCTTTTACAATATTCACTCTATTTTCACATGCATAAATTTGCATTGTATGTGCTAATAAGTGTTGGTTTCTTTGTTTAACACTTTCATTTCACATCGACAAAGATGTAGTTATTGGTGTTGACAGAGTTCAAATGTAATAGATGGCACTTGATTTATTTATGAACGTTGACAGAAGCCTCCGCAAGTGTATATGTATATACATACATAGACAATATATACATAGATAATATATATATATATATATATATATGTATGTATGTGTAGGCATAAGTGCAGAGAATTTTTACAAGTTTTCTGGATTTTTTTTTTATTGTATGTCATCTCGTAATCGTACGCTGATACGCATTATTTACGCATATATACTTGCATACATGCATATGTAGATGAGATTTGGGAGATCTCTCAAGGAATTGCATACATGCGGATATATGGCTGATGAAACCGCAAACTTAATATACCGCTGATATCCTTTGATGTTTCTGTTTATAAAAATTAATTAAAAACTAATTTAAGTGCAGTGATCTGTACGCTTTATACAATGTGTTTATCTTGCGTTGCGCTGTACACATGATTATTACGTTAATTAAACGAGCAAACCACGTATGCGAGCACATACTTAACATAAATGTACACACGCACATATATTTCATATATAAAAAACTTGTATAATTAAACTAAGTACACATTCGCGCGCTAACGAACAATAGGCGCTCGTATATATGTGCAAGCAAAGCGTTGCAAAGAGCAAAAGCGCTTTAAAACTTGGCGAAAGAGAAGAAGGATAAAGAGGATATTCAAGGAATTTGCATTATTTTGGCTTTAAATCTTTTCCACCCAATTACACAGGAAGCGACATAAAGAAAGAAGAAGGCTTTGCAACCATCAGAAAAATCCATCATTTTGTTTTTTTTTTTTGTTTTTTTCAAACAATTAAGACGTACGTAATTGCATATACATGTCTATGCACGTACGCTTCATGAATACCATGAACGCAATGAATGCAATGAACGCAAATCAGCAACAAATGAGAAATAAAACAAGTGTTACGTTAAGTAGGTGCGAGTACATGCTTAAGAAGAATATTCAATATTGGACTTTATGTTCTCAAATATAATCTGAACTTATGATTAATATTTAATTTAAAATTTATGTGTGTGATGTATGAGTGCAATGAGTTTGCAATATTTAAATATTTACACATATTGCCTTTAAAATCATAAAGTCTAGCGCTTATACTCGAGCGCACTTACATGCTAGCACTTAATGCTAGTGAGTGCAGTGCGTTAACAATATGCATTCATACGATGTAACTTTCCATTACAATTTTTATGATTTGATCCAATGAATGAAATTGAGTGAATATCTGTCTAACGACATTTGCTTTCAAGTCATATTTACACCGCCGAAAAAATTTGAATTCAAAAAGGAAAACATTTTTAAAAACCCACAAAATCACTTTCGGTTCAAAATCAATACCAGTTTTTATGCGTTCTATATATATGTCCGCACGAGACATTGCTTTTTGTTTATGAGAAAGAAATGCGCTTTTCTGAAAAAAAAAGGCGGTTCAAAATTTTTAAAAACCTTAGACAATATCTCCATTGCTACACATAAGTCTCGCAACACGACGATATGGAATCAACGAAGCGGTATATAAGAAACTCAATGCCACTAAAACCTGAACATCTCCCGATAATCGGGCACGATCTATATCTTCATTTGCTATTCACGTCTTTTAGCTTCAATGGCATGTAAAGCTTCTGAGCTATTCACCATAAGGCGAATCTATCGGGTTTTTCAATTTTCTCTTACCCGACTATCAACTAACGCAATCAAGTTCAATCGGCTTAAGAATCTGTGGGAAAAAAATATGAATAATCGGAGCAATATTTCTTCTTTATAGCCTTTACCTATAGCCTTCTTCATCGATTTTTTTACGAATAGCATCTAACGAGTCCGTTAGATTGCAAGCATTGATAAAATTATAGAGCCTCACTTAAACTGGTGCCTCTATATTTTCCCAACGAATGGCTAAGCAATTTTGCTCTCTTTTTTCATTGTCACACAGGAAAGCGTTAAAAACAAATCTGCTGAAATTTGACAAAAAGAAACAAAAAAAAAAACAAATACAAATAAAAAATCAAAAATCAAAAACTACTAACTATTTATGTTTTGTTAAATATATTAAGTGACTTTAATCGCTCGTACATGTAGGTCGCTACAAGTCGTTACAATTTCTTAGCAAGCAACGCATTTTTACTTCATATTTTTTTTTGGTGTAGTTTTGTATCGTATGAAGAAATCGCTTCGAACCGCATTTATATGTAATATATGAAGAGTGTAAATAAGATTTAATTTTATTTGTCATTCTGTGAGCTTTTTGATTCAATGCAGTGTAAAGCAATTCGAATGCAGTCGCTTTTTAAACGTAAACACAAGGAAATTGCACACACTCACTGCAGTAACTGCAACTGTTTGTTGTTTCATTTTTGAAATTTTATGTAAAAGCTAAATGGTTAGAAATTATCTATTATATGTATGTATATATGTACGCATATATGGTATATGTCGCAAATGCACAGTTGTGCATATTCCCACACACACAATATAGCAAATATTGCATATAGGAGAGCATATGTTGGTAAATAATTATTTTGCATTTTATACAATCAACTTAGAACACTAATCCCTAACACTAGAGGCAAGGAAAAGGAATGAATGAACATATGCAATAAGAAGGAAGAAACATATATATATATATCAATGCATTTCAATATGTTGATAGCCCCTTTAGTTTGAACTTTCAACAAGCAGAGGAATTAATTTAAAAGGAATTGCACTCAAGTTTCCATTGCTTGTAATGATACTCCAAACAAAATCTTTTCCTATAAAAGATAAATAAAATAGGAAGGAACTTTTTTCTACATTAACAAAATTACTGATACAACAACAACAACAACAACCACATACTTTCAAAGCAGCCAACATAATATACATAAAAATAGTGTAAGTCTCCTTTTTCATGTATTGAAATAAATACGTAAGAGTTTGCCTTCAAGCCATTATCCAATTATAGGAGAATCGTGCTCATCATCGTAACAAAGATTAATTAATACAATCAATGATATTTAAGAAAAATAAAGCCAGTAAATAATAAAGATTTTCTTCACCTTTCCCCGTTAACTTGTCCGAAATGTTTCTTTTCCCCTAACAAGGGAACATAAATAACCAAATAAATGTAAAAAAAAAAAAAAAAAATTTGAATCTTTAAGAAAAGCACTATTAGTCATATCTTCCTTCATTCTGTGTTTAATGTGATCCTCTAAATACCCGCCTATCTGCCTCATTCGAGTATACGAAATACTTTCTTCTCTTCCTCTTCTTCTTCTTTAAGTGATATTCGTAAGTATTATTTTGTTCACAGAACGTGAAAAATATTATATTAAACTTGAGCCGAATCTTTTAACCACTCAACCGTCAACTTCTACATGATATTGATATGATTGAAAAATGGAACGAACGTCAATTTATATAACAGTCGCATATTTCATATCTGGCATCAACAAACAAGTTCATGGCGCTTTTTCATCGAAAGTGAAACGGGTTGACTTTACATTTTCGCGAGCCATTTTCGCTATAAGCTTTCGCTATTTTCTAATGAGACTATAATAGCACCGTTCGAGCTATTCACTAAGACTAAGACTGCTGTCTTAGATAAGTGGAACCAACTGCTTTTCACAGGCCTCTCTTGAAATTAGTTTTCCATCCCATTAATAGAGTTACTCAGATAATGAAACAGTTAATAGTCGGTCTAATAGCTAGATACCTTGGAACTTCCAAGCCAAGTTCTCTCTCTATTATATCCAATACATTGAAAATGTGTGTCGAGGACAGCGCTGTTCCTATTGATCAATTCTAGGCGTATTGCCTCAATTGTATGCTTTACTCGCATTAGTTGCTTGCAATCGAGAGCGAAATAAAATCTCTCGCCAGATTGAAGCAGCTGACGGAGCAACAACCATTACCTTACGGAGCATCAAGCTCTTAACATACTACCATTTATGCAGACTCACACCTTTGTGGCGACAATCTTTTTCACACATTATCGCCGTATATAGTCCACTTTTCTACCTATTACATTTTTCATTATTCGTTTATTTGGGTGTAGGGTGTAGGGTGATAAAGGGAAAAAAATTTTAAAGCACATTTGTGCTTTCGCACGAAATTTTTTAATACCGATCACGACAGACGCAAGGTTAAGAGATGACGGACTAACGGACTAACGGAGTGCTAGCATAGGACCAAGCAAGCAAGCAAGCAAGCAAGCAAAGAGAATTCTTGCAGCAGGCTTACAGTCTTACAGTCTTACAGTGCCGTCAAGCGCTCACTTAATTCTGAACCACATATTCATTTGCATTTTAGGAACTTTCACCTGTTCAGTCCCGTGATGCGTTAGGCGATGTTTGGCGATTCTGAGTAAACGGCGAAATAGCCTTCGTTTTCACGAGCTTGGAGTCAGGAGGACGATTAAACCGCCATACCCATCGATGTAGGGGTATTCCAGTGAAAGATGCTTTTGCTGATAAGTTAATTGTACGTAACGCATTGTAACACGGACGGAGAACGGAATATTTGCAAAACTTTTATTAAAAATGTTTTAGTTTCCCAAGTTATAATTAATTGAGAAAGTTTTGCAGCGTTTACTTTTGATGCGTTTGATGCGTTTGATGCGTTTGATAAGTCGTGAACGCCAATCTCCGCTAAGCTATCATTAAAAAAAGTACTCTTTTCAAAAACGCATTTATACCTTTTTCGTTTATAACGGACGGTCCAATTAAGCTTTAGAAAAGTTCAAGATAAATACAGATTAGTTTTCTAAAAAGATTCCTGTTTTGTATGTTAAGCAGTAACGTAACGATTTGTATGGGAAACAAAATAATTGCTCAGAAGATGAGTGTATACTTACTTGTAAGCTCTAGCCAAACGCGGCTGGCAAGGTCTTCCACAGATAACAACTCAACACTGACATACTGACATTGTGAACACTAATTGTATTATCGGTTTTAAAGACGGGCAATGTCATCTTTTGATTACCCTACAATGCCACTTTGCCTCCGTTTATTCTTCACCCAACTTCGTCATAAAATATCAAAAACTATGCCATTGATGCCATATAAAGGCGCATTTTTTGCGAGAAATCTTATATGACGAGGGGTTCAAGAGACAACCCGGTATGTTCAAATTGTTTCACAGTAAATTTATGCGACAAATTATTTTTCTTCCAAGTATTTATTATTATAAGAGACTAAAAATTAACCTTTCACGCCATAAAAAGGCTTTTCTTTCCTAAAACGCTGCTTGCACGAGAGATGACATTAAAAAAATGGTTCCATCTTACTCAAGGATTTTTCTTAGTATATATATGAAAAATGTGATTTTTTTTTTTTTTAAGTACAAGTTAACCCACTAGAGTTGAACAACACCGGCCAATAAATATCGTACTCCAACTTCGACCAATAAATTCTTCCGATCTTCCGACTTCCGATCCAATAAATTTTCAACTAGCTTTCTTTCTCCCTTGGGCGAAACATATCAGCATAATTTCCTCAATAGGAATATCGGAAAGTTGCGACTTGCACGTTAAACCCGAAGAGACATTGATTTTGTACCGACCGAAATCGAGGAATCTAATTTATAATGCAGTTTTTTTAGCTGAATTTTACTCGGGACTAAGGCGTTGAGTTTAATGTTACAACAAAGCATCATTACTACGTGGACTCTTTCATAGTCGGTATAGAGTTGCAAATCTGTTATCTGTCTCTGTATAAACGCATACTTTTTGTCGAACCGGCTATAGAGTTGACTGATTGATTGACCGTCTGTTTCAATAACTCGTAATTCACCGGATGCTTTCTAATCCTTCACACACATAACTGAAGTTTTAATTTTAAAAATTACCGGCAATATTGTCTTTAGACAGCTATTATGGGTATGTATACCGTAATGCTATCTGGTTTTTGTAGAACTCTTAAATTGTAGGTAGCAACTGTATAACAGATATCTTATCCATCATAGACTGACTGACTGTACGATATTGACGAAGATTTCCCAATCAAATCAAGACTACATTTCAATATTGCTTTTGTAAAGGAATTCCTGTAAGAAGAAAATTACAACAATTTTCATCCGAGTGTGTCTCAACATCCCGTGTTTACCCCGGGATAATAATTTTAATAATTCTTTTGTTGTCTTTCGCTCAGTTCAGTTCGAACGAATAAACAATGAAATTTGTGCAATATCCGTTTCTTATATCGATAAGTTTCGGTCAATAAGATAAACTGAGTATGCTTCCCGTACCGTAATAAATGAGAGACGCGTGCCATCCTATTTAAAGCAAGCAAACAAACAAAGAGAAACTTTTTTATATATATATATACATATATATATATATATATATATATATATGTATATATGTATGTATGTATGTATGCATGTTATGTATGTATGTTTGTATGTTTGTATGTTTGTATCTATATGATGTATATATGTATTTACGTATGTATGTATGTATGTATGTATTTATGTATGTATTTATGTATGTATGTATGTATGTGTTTTGAAAAGTGTCAAAACAAGTTTTTAAATTTTCCTCTTAAAAATCATCTTTCTATGTTAGGGGTATATATGTATATATGTATATGTGTCATAATGCATGTGCGTCTTGGGTGAATATTGCAAAACCGTTTGCCACCACACTCTATTAACATAAATTTAATTTTTCGAGAATTCGTTATTCTCGTGCACTCGTTGAAAGAAGAACAAACAGCCTCAACAACTGTTATCATAAACAGCAAAAACAACGAACAACAACAGATTGTGATGTCCATCAACAGCAATTTAAATGTAATAATACTCTCATCTCAGATATCTGGTGTAAGCATAGTGTACACATATAAAGTGCATATATATATATATATATATATATATATGTATATATATATAAATGTAAATATTTATGCAAAGTCGTACACTACGAAAAAGTGTTGCATTGTATTCTAATGTGATAGATTTACTTATGTTTGCTAAAGAAACAGTTCATAGTTCTCGCTAAGCCAGTCACGTCTCTTGAATTTATCCAATGCTTGTCCATACATTAAAAAAAAGAAGAAACAATACATGTTTAGGTGAAGATTTTAATGGAAAACAAATATTTTTGTTTTCTATCGTAAAAGGACCGTTTAAATGAAATACAATACAACAAGCGATAGTAGTTGAAGGACAATGGATTATAAAAGCATTGAATTGCATGCGCAAAACGGCCATTCGTCCCGTTTTCATGTAGTCATGTAGAGTCGCATTATCTGGTTGTCATTCGACATTTTCAAAAAGGGGAAAACGACATAACGACCAAAAATTAAAAAAACATAAAAAAGACGAACTCATTGCCCTCGGTGTGAATACTGCAAATGACTATTACAACCACATGTTTGCTAAATCGATAAGCAGGCTTCAAGTCCTTCGACTAAGGTGGTAACAAAGGCCAAGCTTCTATATGAATGTATGTAATTGTGTCAGAAGACCGCTGAATGATGATTAATTGAGTGATATTCTGAATATCGACTCTGAATATCGGCTTCCTGGTATCAAATTTCCTCTTATCGAAGCAAAAAAGCATTTATGGCATAATTCGTAAAAACATCCTCTGATTAGACTTAAGTCTCTTGCTAAGCTTACAAAAAATATATTGAAAAAAAAAAAAAAAATGAAATCATTGAGGAAGATGAAGTAAAATTCATTTTAGAGAAAAGAAAACTATTTCCATTGCCATCTTAAGAAATTGAAGGCAGTCCGAGAGCACGACCATTGAATTCGAAATGATTTTTTTTGAAATGAAAAAAATCACCTCTCATTTATCTGAAAAATTAAAATAATCCGCAAATAATCAGGAATTTATTATTTTTTTTCACATTTATTCTCGTTTATTGTTTCTGTTTCCTTTCTTAGCATAAATTAACTTGAAAAAAAGTTAAAATTCAATTTTTGCTGCATTTAAATTAAATAAATAAATTTAAAATAAATTAAATAAAATATACGTACGCAAGTAGGAAAATTATATTTGCCTTAAAGTAAGGCTTTCATATATATGTAAACGCTTTTATTGATCGCAGCCTTATTATTAATTAGCCGGGAAAGAAGAAATTTTTTTAACTGAACTTAATTCCAGAATATCAATCTATCTTTGTGACGTCGAGAGTCTCTCTCTCTCTCTCTCTCTCTCTCTCTCTCTCTCTCTCTCTCTCTCTCTNCTCTCTCTCTCTCTCTCTCTCTCTCTCTCCCTCTCTCTCTCGATCCCTCTCTACAAATTTCCGGGCGTCACGACAAATCTATTCTATCAGCTATTCTGTGCTTTTTCAAAGTTATTCGTTTTTTTTTTTCATACGCTACATAACATACGGCATACAAGGGTCTATTAAGTTCATGTAGATGCATGCAAGACTCAGAAGGACTTACGATAGAGCCATCTTAGATTGTCGACTAAGCTCGCCTGTCCGTCTGTCGTCTTGTATTTTTACAATCTTTTAGATGTTTTCATGAAATTTGATACAAACAATGGGTTTTGGCGCGAGGACAAACGCTATTGCGAATGGTTCGAATCGAACCACTTTTTCAACCGCTTCCCATACAACGCCTTCTTTTGAAAAGCCTTACGTACACGATAACCTGCATTAGATTAGGTAACGTGGCGGTAACAGTGAACCGTGCGTGACCCACTGTAATGCTTTTACTTGTTGTAAATAAATTTGCTTACCTCTATAAGGCCACGTACGTATGTACGTAGTTCCATTAGTTATAAAACATGTGCAGAGAGAAAGAACTAAATGACTATTCAAGTAATCACATTGCTCTACAGCTAATCATGGTAATCTTCAACTGCTACATTAGAAAAAATGTAAGTGGTTAAGTGAGAGGCCAACTCTTTTTTCCAAAGGCATTCAAGCTATCATCAAAAGATTTGAACCAATTTCTTTTGATCTAGAAAGCTATCTTCGTCCTATTAAAAAGTTAGCCGATCGAAATAGATTTTTAGATAGTCTATGAAAAGAATATTTCGAAAAAGGCGAACGAAAGAAAAAATGTTTTATAGATGAAAATAAGTGTAAGTCTGTCTGTAAGTTATAAGACGAGTGGCCGAAAATAATGCCAATGCAATAGTAGTTGACGTGCGGGAGGAGAGAAGATGAAATAATTGACTTGTACAGATGAGGGCAGGTTCGGATTGTATAATTTGCGTATTAACGTAAGACATATTTTATATGGATGATATTTTCAATGTGTAAGCCAAAGTTAAGCTTGCCATCCAGAATTATCCCAAGACATAGCATAGAGTTCACAAAATCAATAGGATTCTCTCTTAATTTGCTTCGCAAGTTTTCGTATGTCCCCGGCTCGGGGAAACGTGAAGACTGTAACCTTTGCCTTACATGTTATCTAACATCCAAGAATTGGTACGTGCGAAAGACATACGGACAACGGAATTCAAAAGAACATTCACAAAGGAATTGAAGAGTAGAAAACCCAAAATAAAACCTTGCGGCACCCCAGATAAAGTAACAGTGATAGACGGAGGCGTTGAGATGATGCACTGAAACAAAATGTTTAGCATTTGAAATATACAAAGCATGTAATGCCCAACTATAGCTCACATAGTTTGCTGGAAATCTATCAAACAAGACTGAAGAGGACAGAAGAGACGAGGACAGAAATAGATCGATTCTTAAGATTGATTATTTCTAATCAGTTCGCTGAGGAAAATCAAAAGCGAGAAACGAACTGAGCGTCATGGAGGACATTCATTACCTTTATCCGAGTCCATATTTGGCTTAAAAATGCATTCAGTTACTTTAGAAAGACGGGGGGTGGAGTGCTAATCGGGCAAATATTATTATGAATGTAAAATAGATCCTATTCTAACTATAGAAACCTTAGGTCTTTTAAAGGGGAATGTGTCAGCTCTAGCGAGTACATGACGGCTGACATGATTGCTATGAAAACTTAGTTCGAGACAGAGGGACTCAGGGGTTACTTCTTTCACAACTCGCAAATACAATCTTATCAATGAATTTTGAAGTTTCCTCCTTCCCTCCCTCCTTTGGCTACGGGTCAATCGTTGCTGAACATACTTTAGCCCGGTGATGATAGGTCAAGAGTAGAAATATATCCTGTTACCCAAGTTTCACTTATAGTGAAGATATTATTAAATATTATTACCATCATGAACATTCCCACGTTCATTAACAACTGTTAGAAGGGCTAATAGTCTGACAGTTCAATTGGGCAATTTTAAGTCTAAGACTACCATTCTTAAAGCAATTGGGAAGAAATGGCAATAGACCCAAAATGCACATTGACTGACAGTTCATGTGTAAATGGATGGACAGTATGATGGCTAGGTTAACAATAAAGTTTAGTTTAGAATCACTTTAAATAATATAAAGTTCCCTTAAGCATACCCCCAAGCCATACTTAAATATTAACTGAACAAATACACAAACACTGTAGTACAAATTAATACAATCAGTCAACTACAATATATTTAAAGAGAATGCTGAGAGATTCGTAACACAGCTACACAACTAGTGTTTAGTCATTACATCTCTTGACAAAGTATCGTAATTATATAGCATCCTGGGCACACACCTTAAACATCAAGGTCACCCTCAGAAGATCGTTGCTAAGAATCTTGACTTTAGCATTTTTCCAGCTCTTTTTTTTTACTTCCTACATAAGAACTTTGCTGTACATCACTATGATGCTGTGGACAGATATTTTATCCGTAATGAATCCCACACAGCCACACTGTTGAATTTGACCAAGATATCATTGTTCGAAGATTAACATCCGCTTGGAATAGGCTCACATCAAAATAGGCAGCAATTTTATTAACCTAAGACAAAAAAAATTATGTGGTTTATAACAGCCTCGTTGCAACCCGAACGAATCTTAGTCTCAAGTTTGTTTTTTGCCTGCTCAGTGCACACGGCACAGTCTCACGGAACTCTTCAAACTTTATTTCAAAGTTCAGGCTAATTTGATCGGCAATCTGTTGAATTTGATGCGATGCAATAGCTTTTTACTGAGCGTGCATGCAGTCTGAAGCTGAAGCTGAAGCTGAAGCAGCGTCTGTCCTCATTAGAAAATCTTGACGCAAATCAAAGTTAGAGATAATTTAGTTACTTTACGCTGGGCGCAAGAAATTAAAGTTAAAGCCGCTGAGGTCGCTGAGCCTGGAGCCATAACTCCAGACAACGCAAACAAGCAACACACAGATAATCAAACAAGAGGAAGAAAGTGTGGTGTGGGGTGTAAGTGATGATGCACGAAGTTACCAAGTTAAAAAACTTGGAAACCCTGGACGGCTCACTACGCTAAACATTTTTTAGTAATCGTACAAAAAAAAAGAGGAAAAAATTAATTCTCTTAAAAAAATTGTATATCGTTGAAGAAAATCCTTATCTCGCAAATTCAAAACGTATAGCTAGACAAGCCAACCTCCTTCCCAAATATCCTTCCTATTCTACTTTGCCTGGCAAAATTTTTCTCTTACTTTCGTCGAAAGAATACCGCTGTAGGTTGTGTGTTAATAAATGCTTGCATGTATTATGGGCAGCAAGATCTTTGGTGCAAAAGGATTAAGTAATACGAAGTATTAATGCAGATCAGATGCAATCCCTGCATAAGGCAGCAGCTTCCCATTTAATATTATTGAGTTATTTAGTATATACAGAGAGTATATAAAAGTTTCAACTTCAAATTCCAAAAACGACGAATTGCAAGACTTATTGGACAAAAATCCAGCTCAGACTTTCAAAAAACTTTCGCATATAGCTTAGCAATTGATTGATGAGTCAATTGTTTCTAGACGTTTGCATGCGATGAGAAGAATTCAAAAGGAAGCCAAAATGGCTCCCATACGAATTCACTAAAAATGACATTTCGAAACATTTTAATATCGCGGTCTAATTGCGGATCTATTACGACAATCCCAAGCGACATTAGCCATAGGTTAGTCCAAGCAAGCCATCCATGGCCATAAAGTCTTTCTCTGCATCTAGTGGGCTGTATTAGTGGGGTGTACTATATTACAAGCTGCTAAAACCGAATGAAATTTTAAGTTCAGATGTCTGCCGACGTCAATTAAACGATATATTATTGCAAAAAAAGACCAGCAATAGCGATTAACAGACGTAAAGTCATCCTCTTTCATGACAATGCTCGGCCACACTTTGCAATAATTGTCAAGAATGCACTGTTGCAGCTCGAATGGGCACTCTCTACACTACACACGTTCTACGTACACACTACATACATAGCGCCTTCTGATTGCCACTTCTTCAAATGCATGCAGCATGCAGGATGGCCTCGAAATATTGAAGAAGTACGAAAGTGCTTCACTGCCAAACTAATATCGTTCTTACGATACGGTCGATACGGTATATTGCCAGAAAGAAATGCGGGAAAAAGTTGCACAAATTGATGGAAATATTTGCATTAATGTGCATTGATTGTACCTATTTTTCTCGATAGATGCCTTTTTCGAATGAAAAAATGATCAAAATGATCAAATAGTTGAGCTAAATCCATTCTCAAACTTTATATACACGGATCTAAACTTCGACTCTAATTTACTCGACTTTCGACTCGAGGATTTTAAGCAAAATGGCAGAGACGAACAGGTATCTAACGTTGATCACGAATACATAACATAATATATATGTTGGTCAGAACTTCTAGAAATTTTTAGAAATGGTGCTTATAACACAAAAGGAATATATAATCCATGAACCAATATGACGATGCAAGTCGAGCTTCCTATAGCAAGTCGAGCTTCCTATAGCAAGGCGAGCTTCCTATAGCAAGTCGAGCTTCCTATAGCAAGGCGAGCTTCCTATAGCAAGTCGAGCTTCCTATAGCAAGGCGAGCTTCCTATAGCAAGTCGAGCTTCCTATAGCAAGGCGAGCTTCCTATAGCAAGTCGAGCTTCCTATAGCATGGCGAGCTTCCTATAGCAAGTCGAGCGACTATACGGATTCATTCGTACATTGTTCAGATTACTTTTCAAATGTCGTACGGCAATATTGAAAACCGTTTAGTATAACCGATTTTTCAACAAAAAACGTAAAGCCAATAATAAATTTATCGGAGATAAATGCTGTGGCAAGAAATCCGAGTGTGAGCTCAGCACGGTTGTTCAATCTTAAAACATCCAAAGCAATTAAAGCCAGTCGAAGGGATTATGAAATGAGATTTTCAAAACTTTACCGTTACCTGATTAATTGCACATTTTTAAAAAACTGAAAGCACTATGTTAGTCTAGCTTTTTGAATCAATCGGGTGAATGGATTTGTAAGAAAAGATTTGACTAAAAAAAGAGGGCACTGAGTTACAGCAGTGTTTTGGCGGTTTCCAAATTGCAGGGGTTGCACTACGAATCTCTTTCGTTACATCTGGCTATCCGCGACTATTGCGTGCTACGAAAATTCAGGAAAAAATTGTGCATAGCAAGCTTTCTCATTAAACGAAAAAATGTGAAATTAAAAAACATTCCAAATAAATCGCGCGGATAAATCATTTAGAAAACAAGTGAAAAAGGAGAGAGTGCACTGACTACCTGTACGTCACTCTTTATATTGTGCGGCTTAGCAACAACCACTACTGCTAGGTGCGATTTTTTAGCCTACTATTGACCAGACAACTTGTTATGCCAGAAAATATCGACGCTATGCAAAAACTGATTACGCAAAATCAACATAGTGCGAAAGTGGGGCAATCTTAGACACTAGTTCCATCAACATCTATAATATATTGAATGGTCATTTAAGCGTGAAAATGGTGTGGCATCTCATTGGTGGCATCTCTCTCGTTTGGTTCAAGCAAACGCTAAAGAAATGCAATAGTAGTATTTAATAAGATATTGATGAGATCGTACCACGTGACGCATCAGGAACCCGTGTGCGTAAGCCGGACAGTAAACAGCAGTCGACTCTAACTAATTCCAAAAAAGGTTGTCCGCGATCGAAGCTCACAGATCGTGTAGTAAAGTTATCTTCAAAGAAAAGTAAACCGATCAATTCTGAATGGTGTACTGCCTTCGTTTGGCGGAAGTCTGTGGTGAACTAAAGTGGCGTCGAATCACTCTTCGTTGTGGCAATTCGAGCTATTGAACATCTTCTCTATTAAGTGACAATTTAAACGCTAAAAAAGTAGGATAAGTCGATCGTCCGCTTTAAACTCTTTATTTGGTACCTAATGACTTCTTTATGTGACCCAAACGCCAAGGACAAATCGCTTAAATAACCGTTTTCAAGAACAAATGTTTCGAAGACGTCTGTCTCAATGCTATAACGTACGATTCGAACATATGCAACATGTAAACAATAAAACAATCTTTAATAACAAATTGCTGTTTTTTCATTATTGCGCCCAATAATGCGTAACGAGCGAGCTACGTAAATGTGTTTTATCACGTTTTGCTGTGAACTTTTAAATCAGCCTAAGGCGTAACATTGCATTGTGACCTTGTGTTTGGGTTTTTCTTCTTTTTTTTTTTAGTGGACTTAATCTCCCATAAACCAATCCAAAAATGATTTCGTAAGAACGCTGACGAAATTTTTAATGGTTTTAAAATCAATTGTTCGAGCATGAATAACTTAGATACAAAAAGTTTAGTTTTCATTCGATTGTCTTAAAATTTTATTTGGATGCTGTAGCACACACATCGCAAGTCATTTTCTCAATAAATTCAAACTCGTCGATTTTCGAATAATTGCAACAAATAGATACAAATACAAAAAAAAAAAAAAATACAAAAAATGTAACAAAAATTTTACGATTCTCTGTAGATTTTCAGAACATTTTTAGTCGGTTGTTTTAGGTACAAAATTGCAACCTGCAGTGGTATAATAAATGGAGATTAAGCAAACAAGCGACGACTTTCTTTAAAGAGTTAAAGAGCGCCTTCATTTTATTTTTAAAAATTCGCGTAAGAAAACTTTTACACATTCTACATCATATAAGTTGTACGTTCTTACGTTACAACCTGCGTGTGAACAAAGTTATGTTAATTACCTTTTCATTGTTTTTATATAAATTTAAAAAATATATAAGCGAACGAAAAGACATAATTACCTTACAATGTACAGTTTTTAGTTGCTGGACATTGCAAAGATTTTAACACAAAAAACCCACCATAGTATTCTTTTTCAATGATGTGTAAAAGATAAAAAGATAAAAAAAAAAACGCAAAGCATTTCCTTTGCTTTAACATTATTGTACAGTCGGATAGATATCATTATCTAAAATCAAATTTCGTAAATTAATGAAAATTTAACTCAACATATCGTGAGATACAACGGGACGTATACGCACTTTGTTTCACTTTGTAGATACACATCAAACATATACGTACCGTTATACTCAGAGAAAAGAAATGAAAAAAAAAGTTCGCGTTAATATTTATTTGAAAATATTGGCTTACCTTAGGAGACACGTTCTATTTATTTATATAATAATTGACATAAAGAAATTCAGAAACAACAAAAAAAAAAAAACTGCAATTTATGTCTGAATTAAAATTAATGTCATTTATTATTTAATTACAACTATGAATATTACAATTACATGCATTCATAAATATTACGTAAATATATCTCTACGCATATATACGCAAGTATATCCCCGTTATACTTATATAAGTACATAGCACTGTTATATTTACATACTCACAATATTTAAAAAAAATCAAAAAAAAAAAAAATTATGTATGTTACGTGTAAATATAATTAAATAATCCGCAAGCTCAATGCATTTCCCATATACGCACAAATATACATACACAAACACGCGGATAATTTGCTATACAATCAGTATAAATTAAGTTTTATTATTTACAAAATACATTTGATTGTGTGAAACGTCACTCTACACAATAGACATAAGTAACATGTCATTTATACATATATTTTTATGAATATACATATATATATATATATATATATATATATATATATATCTAGCCTATGCTTAAAGTAGTACAAGAAAAATACTGTACGTATTTACTGAAAATTCGCAAAAGAAAACTTTCAACACCTTCATCATCATCATTCATTGTATAAGAAACCAAAGTTGTAAGAAAAAAGACGCATAAAGAATAATTTTAATTGTAGGCTTTTTATATTCCAGCACCCATTTTAGATTTCTTAGACTGTATAATGGACTTGGATAATGTAGCTGATCAGCGGTTAGGTCTTTTCTAAACTTTCTTTTTTCTTTTTTTTCTTTTTTTTCTTTTTTTTGTTTGTATATCAAACTCATTATTAAGTGTACACACGTTAGCTTGCCACATGAATAGACAATCTAATCGATTTATAGCATATAATTACAAACTACATAGACATATACACGCAAGAACACATATGCGGATATATGCGTACATACATATTTAAAACTAATAACACTAAATACATTTAAATATGATTTAAAACGTTGCAATTATCATAAAAAGTTCCTCTCGATATTTGCACGAAATTGATATTTTAATATAATATTTGAAATAGTTTTCCAATCATATAACAATTTGCAAACGTTTCAATAAGAATCAAATTGTAACAGTCAAAAGTTAGCGTCGTTACACAACCGTATTACTTACTTTTTTTTTTTTTTTTTTTTTGATTTTTATTTTTTCTTTTTTGTTTTTGGAGAGTAAACTCCCCCGACATGTGTTGTGTTTCCCATCGGCGAGATGGCTTAATCAAGTGTTTGCAATTAAGTAAATTTATTAACTATTTATGAGAAAGCCGCCAAAAAGGAAAATAAAAAAACTCCTCTTTTTGTATTTATTATATATTCAGTCCAGGTTATGCTAAAAGGGACGGAATTCGAATATCAGAATCCCGATGTCATTTGCCTGCTTTTGCCATCGACCCAATGGCAGCCTAATGGCGAGTTGTTATTAGATATTAGCAAGGGAGACGTACGTTGTAAATCACGTGCCGGGTAATAGACAACCGGTCCTGGCGATGGTGCTCGAGCGCGTTTAATTTTTATTATTCCCGGTGAGGTCTGTGTCTCCGAGAGCCGTGTATTCAATGTATTATTTCCCGATCCGGCGACCAAGTATGTGGTCGTGGTGCTACGTTGAGTGCCATGACGAGAGAAACGCCCCGACGACCGATGTGTTATGGTACCATCACCATTGTTCGATATGGAACTCTCGTAATGTATGAGATCGGGCTGGTCGTGGCTGAGGCGTCTCTTGAAAAAAATCAACAAAAAAATGCGCTTGAATTTCTCGCCAAATATAACATAAATAAGAAAATTACAACTGCTATTAATCGTTACTAAGAGATTGGAAATTTTGGTAAGCGATGGATCAATAAAATTATAAAATGCTTCAGATATATTTAAAACCAAGGCTAAGAAATTGAAAAGAAAAAATACGACCACAACGCACAACAACATAGTTGCCAAACCGATTTCTCGCTTTTCTGAACGCGAGAGACGTTGACGTTCGCGATTGGCTCTCTTCACCTGACGATAGATAAGACAATTGAGTATCGCTAAGGTCAAAAAGGGAATGATATAGTTGACAATCAAATAACACCAATGTATGTAGACGTTAATGTAAGTTAAATTACGGCGAAGGGGCGAAGGACGAACGCAATGCAATACAATTGAACTGCCAGGCGGTTGATAAGTAACCGTGAGCACTTCCCAAAATCGGGGGAGATTATAGAGCAACGCAAATATCACACATACAACAAAATAGATTTTCGCTCGACCATACGTACACAATGCCCGAGCCTTTAAAGGATGACAGACGGCCACGTAGCGTTCCAAAGTTACCGTAAATGTCATGTAAATACTCGCCGTCTGCGCAATAACAGCTATTGGAAATACGGCCGGCGATATAAACGGATACACATAATTATAATACAAAAAAAAGTAGCCTGAGTGCGGATATACGGACGGTATGCCGAACAATAGCATTGAGGTAACGATTAAAATGGTATCACAGCAGGCTAAGCCTATAAGCAAATAATTAATGCTAGAACGCATTTGTGGTCGTGACAATATAATCATCGAAATAATATTACCAATAATACCCAAAATCCCGACAATGTTCAGTGCTATGCCGCAGACCCAAAACTCCAAGAGATTGCTACTCGATTGAGCATCGTAAACGTTTTCGCATGTCTTTGTCCAGTTCTCAATGCTGTTATACGAATGCTGCGTACTGGATAAGGAATCATTGTCGCCGTCGTAAACAGTGTAGAGAGTGAAATTGAAAAACCTTTCCGATGTAAGTAATGCCGGATGCCTTGTCGAATCCGTTGCGGTTTGTTGAACGAGGTCATTGCCACCGGCACTAGCTAAAAAGTCACGAACGTCGATCGGGGCTAAATCGAATTCGCCCGCATTATCAATATCGTCTGTTGGTAACACCTGCGCTATCTTCAACTGAGGCCCTAAAAACGAGTAAACGCTATCATTACCATTTATGTCAATCATCGGTTTTTACTTATTTAATTTTCTCTTCTATGGACCAGGAGTGGGTGCTAGATAAGATAAACTTAATATTTCAGCGGGATGTTAAATAAAATTAAACGTAACATATTTTTAATATTTCAGAATAATTCCTTTCTTATTATGCTTACTTGGACTTATTAATAAGAATTAATTGAATAATAAAGTGCTCGTTAAAACATTTAATAATTGTTTTAGATAAATTTCTTGAGAATGAGCTGGAACTGAGTTCCTTTGAAGGTTTACTTCGTCTTCTTCTTCTTCTTCTTTTTACGAGTTTTGAGTTTTACTTTTACTAAAATGAAATTAATGTTAATACTATATCACAATAGGATTTCGTTCTCTTATGTTCTTGCCTTGCTGCGATTTTACTTCGATTATCGATTATTATTATTATTATTATTATCTTTATCTTATATTATTTAATATAAATTTTCTCTCTCTCTCTCTATCTATCTATCTATCTATCTATCTATCTATCTATATATATATCTCTCTGTTCCTCTCTCCTTACTTAATAATAAAAGTTATTCCTTTCGTTTTCGCTTTCGTAATTACTTCCGAATAAGAGCATTATGAAGTGTATGCCATAGCCAGAGTGATGTCATAGCCAATCGTAGATCTAGTGGATACGTATCTATATATGCCTTTGCTGGGCCGTTATTGTTAATAAAATTTATTTTGTTCACCTTCTGGACATATAAACGATGACGTCTGTGCCAGCACCGAAACGAACTTTCAAACAAAAAGCGATTTGATTGGATTGTTGTCGTTAAGTTTCAATTTGTATATATTTTATGCAGCAGATTATGTGTCAGCAATGGGGACGCCGGTTGGATGAAAGGAGAGTAAACTTTTTCTCAATTCATACGTAATTGCTTTGTACCGTGCTGGGAATATTTATTATTGTACTTTGTATTCTATTTTTGAATATAATTTTTAATATTTTCTTTTCTTTTCTTTGCCTCTTTTTTTTTTTTTGTTTTCCTTGTGCATAGATATTTTGCATAGCATATATATATATAGTTGTTTGCTCAACGGGACGGAAAAGCAATGTCTACCCAATTTGAGTTGTGAACAAACTTGACTTACAGTTAACTTCTACACAAACACGTACAATTGCAGAAAAGTGGAACACATACAAAGCGTAGAGGAGACACACAATCTAATTTCTAGGCAACATATTAAAAGAGTAACAATTAAATTTGCTTGTCTTTGATTTCTTGCAGGGTTTGCGAAATTGCATTTTTAAGGCACACTGACATTGATTCACGCAAACATTGCAGGCAGCCCTGCTGCTTATCATCAGTTCCAATCTAGCAGAACATCTACCAGTTGCTTGTAGTGAGTTGCAGATGCATCTGTGTGTCACAATTTACAGAATTGGGTTCACAATAATCGTATCGTTGCCTCAGCATTTGTATTGCAGTTATTCTAATTCTAAACGCCCGCATTGCTCCACAATAAAAGCAATTGCGTTTTGTTGTCTGACATTTAATGCTGAATTGGAGACAACTTTGTTTCGTAATTTTTGAATTTTCTTCCTTTTTCCTTTCCTTTTGTCCTTTGCTCTTAAATTACGAGTTCTTTCCTTTCATTGCTTTCATGCGTCGCAAATATTATGATTTCATCTTCAAACATTGTCTAGGAAAAAAAAGAAAAAAAAAGAAAAAATGCCAGAGAAATAAAAAACAAAAAGAAAAACAATATTCAGTTAATATATTAAAATTAAATTCGTTGATTTTACAAGCATTAAGTAAGCGTAACGTGATGGCATTTGAAAATTCAATAAAATAAAGATTTAACAAACAAGTCGAAGTCAAGGGAAACTCAAAAGTGTTCCACATACGCCCCAACGGTTTTCGAATGCAACATTTTAACGTATCATTTGTGTTAGTCATACGCCGAGAATACTTCTCCATATATATATATATATATGTCTACTTTTTTATATTAAGCTTTCTCAACTAACTAACTAACTCAAAGCTAACTCAAAAGTGTTCCACATACGCCACATACGCAATAAAATAAAGATTTAACAAACAAGTCGAAGTCAAGGGAAACTCAAAAGTGTTCCACATACGCCCCAACGGTTTTCGAATGCAACATTTTAACGTATCATTTGTGTTAGTCATACGCCGAGAATACTTCTCCATATATATATATATATATGTCTACTTTTTTATATTAAGCTTTCTC
>KK502410.1:2884184-2895643 GCA_000688735.1 Glossina austeni | reverse complement strand
ATATATATACATATATATATATGTATATATATGTATATGTATATGTATATATATATATATATATATATATATATACATATTTAAAAATAGATTGAGTATTTTTTTTAGTGCCGATATGACGACTACACATGTCTGCCTACATACGTGAGTATCATTATATTTTAATAAATATAAAACAATAACGACAATAACTAAGCGAAAGGAGAAGTTATCGATATAATCGGCATAATTTGGCATAATTTGGTAATTTTTTTAATCTTTTAATTCATTATTTTTATTTAAATTCAATTAATTATTTACATATGTTCATGTTAACGATTAACAAATTTTAACAAATTGACGGAAACGGAAATCAGTCTACCAGTTGATATATGTTATTGCATTACATTAAATCGTCGGTGCGTTATATATGTATGTAAATGAAAGAAAACATTTCAATTTCTTTCTAATCGCTTATTGGTCACTTTCATTTTCATACCATTTAATGATGTTTAATGATTAAGTTTATTATCCGATTAAATGTCTGACTTTTCCAATAAGAATTTCTTACCAAAACAAAAACACTCACGTAATCCGTTTGATTTTTATTATTATTACTATTATTATTATTATTATTATTATTCGCCTACACTTACCATTGGTAATAAGTAAAGTAATGCGAACATACATACGCTCTCTCTCTCTTTCTATATACAGTAAATAATAATATTCGCAAATATTTAATTAAACTAATGTTTATAATTTAAAATATGTAGGTTTGTTTTTTGTTTGTATTATATATATATTTTATATTTAGTTCTCTAACATTAGACATTAATTATATTTTTTTTGTCACTGAAATATACAATATTTACACAATGGCAGACAAACGCGCGTCACTTCATTAAAGAAAATTCGCTCGTAATAGTATTTGAATGAATGCTTAGAAGGCTGATGATAGCACTTCATGTCAATTTGTATGCTTGTTTGCCGAAAGCTCTTATACTTTGTGAAGAGCCAAGCACACAACAAAAACTGACAACGATATATTGAAACTTTTTAACACATCATCCAACAGAGGATACGAAACATTCTTGAGGTGAAGCGACCGACCGCACAACGCACAGCATCCGAGCAAATGTTTACGCAACATTCCTTAACGAACAGTTCTCGTCTTTTTCCTCCTCCTATCTCTTTTGTTTCATTATTTTTTTTTTTATTGTTCGATTCAGTTTTCAAATTTATAAATTTTGCAACCGTCAACATGTTTCATAGCATGCATCCCGCGTGATGAGAACATTATTGTCTTACGTCTCGATAACAATGTTTTGGGAACGTGGTATGTTGCTAAAATTGTATAAATATTTCCATAAACATGTGCTCAGTGGTGGACAAATCGCAGGACATGGAAAAAATCCACTTTTGTAAAATTCAAATCTAATAACTTTAGATAGATAGCTCGACTCAAAATTAGAAAACACAAAAAAAATAAAATATTATTCTCAGAAATATTTGGTGAAAGATTTCTAAGAAATTTTCAGCAAATATGAAATTTTTTATAAATAGTTTATTATTTCAAATTGTACGCCTTCGTCCATTCAATTCATTGCTTTTTTTCACAAGTTTCTTGGTATAGATTGGAGTTTTGAATACTCTCGTTTAATCTGACGAGTACAGATAAGTGAAGATTGGGATCAAACTTCTTCTTTAATAGACGATGATAATAAATGATACCGGGGAATCTATAAACAGTGGCCATTCCTGATTCCACGTACCTGATGTTTCATTTTTAAATTCAACGTTCATAAACACTGCTTTCCCTTTCTTCTCCCCCTTGTTGATCACTATCTTGCCTGCATGAATAGAAGACATTACTTGATTGCTTGGTCATAGCAAAAGAAAAAAGAAAAAGCTTGTCTGTCCGTCTGTCTGTTTTATTTTCTTGTGTTCAACCTAAGGCGACGGTTTGACGAAATTTGCTACGCCAACATGTTTTAGCCTAAGGACGGGCCGGATCACTTTTTCAATCACTTCCCATAGAATGCCTTACTTTGACAGGTCGATGTTTAAATAATTTTCGGGCGAGGTCGGGTATTTAATAATGGGTCCTGCCGAACTATAATTGCAGAGAGCGTGTAATACGTATTTTTAAATTATGCAAATAAAATAACGCAAATTACTTTTGCAGTACACTGTAATGATAGGCGTAAAGGAATTTTTCAAATTGTAACTAATATATAATGTCCGATATTCCAGTATATAACTAATGAAGTCTAACTATGAAATTAGTTTCATCTTAGATAGGAGGAGCGATACAATTCATTTATGATTAAATCCATTCTTAATACTGATTCCTTCAATTATTCCACGAACAATTAAATGTATTTAGATATAATTATGAGTATTGCGATAAAGTGGGCGCCAAATTAAATTTAAGAAACAATAAATCATTCGCAAAATTTTTTGCGCATGATCATCAAATTGCTTTTTATTTCATCAAAAAAAAAAAAAAAATAAAATAAATAAATAAATAAATAAAAAGAGCGAACATATTTTGTACCAAAAACGATTCCTTATCACTATGTCATGCGAAGGTTTTATTGATTTTTGGAAAAAATTACAGCGTTTCCCAATGTTCATATGTATTTGAACGGTTTTTAATTCTTATAGAAAAATTTCATATTTTTCCAATTATAAAATGCAGATATTTCGCACTAAAGGTCACGTAAAGAACATATAAACCCACCGATATTTCAGACCGTAGTACATTTTTGTGATTTGTATGTACATGTAGTGTAAGAAAATATTCATTTCTTAAACATAATTATTTTTTCATCCTTCCGTACGATACTCAGTAAAAAACTATGGCTTATGCCTCACGATAAGTCCCGCATACTGGGCGCTCTTTCAATTTTACATTCTAAACAAGTTCAGCGGAAATTTTCAATGATTTATAGAGTGCGCTGAATAGGTAGATACGCCGTAAATGAGATTTTCGATAATTTCGATTTTCATGCCTCTTTTCACAACTCTTGTCGGATTAATTGCCTTACTTAGATCGATGTCGAATCATTGTTTTCTGTGGTTATTATTACTAATACTGCAACCATTTGCAGAGCAGCAGTTTTGTAACAGTTCACACCCTAATATATGCTTCCTATATTTACCATAGATAACATTTCTTGTGTTTGCGAAACCAATTTAGGTTTAACGAGGCGATGTTCCTTCTGTAATTCTACTGACATTTGCTTGTTATCCACACTAAGTATAGTAATTTTGTGGTCCCTCAATGCATTGGATAATAGCTACACTTCTTCGTTCGGTATTTTTTAACCGTACTATACTACTAATGGATTAGCGGGAAAGTACGTTCGAGTTTTTGCTGTCTCTAGGTAAAGTAATATTATCAGGTCAAGACAAACGGATAGAATGTGTTATGTGGGGTCTCATTGTTCAGTTGTAGTTCCCGTGGAATATATAAGGACTGCTTTCAATACACTTGATCAGTTAGTCGCAAAGTGCAGAGTGAAGAAAGTGCATTTAAAACATTGAATTAATGCTAAATAAGTTCCAGAAAGAGAAAGCAACATATAAAAAAAGAATTATGTGATACGCTAGAAAGCGAAGTAAATGTTGTTGTAAACTGGCGAAAGGTAGTTTGCCAAATTTCGTTCAGAAAATTTCCCTCTCAAAGGAGATCGTCGATCTTCGTTGCCCGCATTGGGATGGGATCCACTTATAATCACTTTGCAATTGCAAAGTAACTCGACATCCAACCTTCGAATGCTGCACTACACATCAAACATCTTCAAATTCAAGTGTTTTATTTAATATGCGGCCGAACTTTCCCGCTAACCTAGCAATTTCGTTTTCTATGTAAATTTTTAGTCTTTTTTTTCATTTTTTCTTATATGATTTTGTTTAGCTTTCGATCTCGCATTATGGTGAAATGCATTTTAGCAAAGACAAGAACTAGCGTGAAAGTAGTCAACATTTTAGCAAACATGACAACCTTTTCGTAGTATATATAAATGCATTACCATAATACATAGATAAGAAAGTTCATCAGGGCAGAAATCTATGAAAAGTTTAGCATTTAAAGTAAATCTTAGGAGGCGATGCTCCTTGGTATACAGCACTAACAAATTGGTTCGATGAATTTATGCTTAGGCATCGCAACATTTGCGATACCCAAGCAGAAATACAGATGGTGATTATATTGTTTGAAGCAAATTGCTGTGGGCGAATGGGTTAACTTTATACAAAACGAATAACTGAAAATTTATAGTCAGACTAGGCCGACAATTAAATACCCTACACCGCATTGGTTAGTTTTTAATCTTTATTTTTTTCATTGAATGCAAAAATTATACCCTATGTTTGTAGGAACTTACTACCACAGAACTATATATTAAAAACTAGCCGTCCGTGCAAGCAAAGACTTGGTTGCCGTAAGAATGGTTATGCTCATAGGGTTCAAGGATTCATTAATTTTTATATCAAACAGCTATTATGGATCAATTTTCATCATAAAATATTAAAACTTATACTTTGCCAAATTTTATTTTACACAAGTGGTGTAGGGTATAATGAATGAGCTAACAATTTTGTGAACGCGATAAGCACAAGCAACTCTTTGTTTGTTACTTACGAGCTTGCTCTTCGTTTTATTCTAGAAATTTACACAATGCATATATGTGTGTGTATATATGAGCATTATATAAATACACAAGCATACGTGCACATAGTTTGCTGTCGAACTCGACCATTTGCTTGACTCTCGTTTTTATTAAAGAAATGTTAACGGGCGTACAGTAAATTTCACTCTCAGAAGAGTCAAGAGCTCCTATCACAAGAATGTATAGCAAAATAAATTTTACTCTCAAAAAGAGTCAAAAACACGATGAACACGTGAATATATTGTATTGAGCATTCACGATTATCTTATATATATATTATATTATATTCGAACTCATACTTTTATCGACCAATGTATACTCACAATACACTTTTTAATATAATAATTAAACGCTTCAATATTTTTGGCCTAACCCATACTGTGATTAAGTTTCGCTCCAATGACAACAAACGTTTTGTATTTATATTTATTCTCTAAGCTACTCTCTATACTCTAAACAAAAACTTTTAATTTTGCAATTATTTCATAAACTATTAGCTGCAAATTATTTCTCAATCTATTAATCATTTCCCCTTTGCCCGACCGGAACGGAGTCCTTAAGGTAACAGCATGCGTGTGTATACTTACCTTGTAGACCATCGGTCCGAAAGGAAAGCCTAGCCTTATAAGCCCTACGAAAGAAAACCCTAGTCTTTTAGGAACGTACCTTACCGTTTGCTGAAATCGGTAGCATACAAATTACAGATAAGCCGCGTTTACATCGAGTCGAGAAGCGCAGTGTAATCGAGTCCCGGTACAGGCAAATCACGTTGTCAGCAACAGCTATCCGGAACGGAGTCCTTAAGGTAACAACATGCGTGTGTATACTTACCTTGTAGACCATCGGTCCGAAAGGAAAGCCTAGCCTTATAAGCTCTCAGTTTACTCTCCCTACGAAAGAAAACCCTAGTCTTTTAGGAACGTACCTTACCGTTTGCTGAAATCGGTAACATACAAATTACAGATTACAGATAAGCCGCGTTTACATCGAGTCGAGAAGCGCAGTGTAATCGAGTCCCTGTACAGGCAAATCACGTTGTCAGCAACAGTTATCAACTATCGCTAGCACATTTTTGTTTTTGTCTCCCTTCTGTCGTAAAAACGTCAATTGATTCGTGTGTAATAACACCATAAGCCTACATATTATCCCATCCAATGCTGGCAATAAAGAAAACTGCATATTGTAATTAAAAAGCCAAAGGTCCTTTTAATTTTATCAAGAAATTTCTTGGAACGAGCCGCTGGAAAGTTCTGAGCGATAGCCCGTTATTTACCAGTTTATTATCAGGATTAAGAAGAAAAATTTTGAATACAATTTCGCATACAAGAACAAAAAGAGAAAAAAACGCGAATACCAAAATTCAAAAAATCTCTCATCCCTTCAATTGTAGAGCTAGCTCTTTCGCTTTAGCTACGGCTTCGTCTATGTCGCCAATCATGTAGAAAGCGACTTCCGGCAAGTCATCCATATCTCCTTGAAGTAAGCGTTTAAATCCCTCTACCGTCTTCTCAAGTGGCACCAGTTTGCCGGGATGGCCCGTAAAAACTTCAGCCACATGAAATGGTTGAGAAAGGAAACGTTGCATTTTACGCGCTCGAGCTACGGTAAGCTTATCATCCTCTGACAATTCGTCCATACCCAAGATAGCAATTATATCCTAAATTTTAAAGAACAAACCTGAGAAAATCGTCTTAACATTCGATAATTAGCACTAAGAACCTGTAAGGATTTATAATTTTGCAAGGTTTTTTGAACGCTACGTGCCACCATATAGTGATCCTCGCCAACTATCATGGGATCCATAATGCGGGAAGTTGAATCCAACGGATCGACCGCTGGATAAATGCCCAATTCAGCAATAGGTCTGGAGAGTACCGTTGTTGCATCAAGATGAGAAAATGTAGCGGCAGGTGCTGGGTCAGTTAAATCATCTGCTGGTACATAGATGGCTTGAACTGAGGTTATAGATCCATTTCTAGTGGTAGTAATTCGTTCTTGCATTGAACCTTTGAAATGTTAAGAAAGCATAGATTTATTATTGCCACCCTATATATATAACTGCCAGGGACTGACTCAACTGCAACAGCAAGTATTCATTAGGAAAAGTAAATGCAGTCGCTAAACGAATACAAAGAAAGCTTATATTCCTCCTAACCACAAGTTTCTTATGATTAGAAGCGAGTAGTGGGCATAATTAAGCATTTCTTACCCATATCGGTTCCGAGCGTAGGTTGATATCCAACAGCTGACGGCATGCGACCAAGTAATGCAGATACTTCAGAGCCAGCTTGTGTGAAACGGAAAATATTGTCAATGAATAATAAAACGTCCTGTCCCTCCATATCTCTAAAATACTCTGCTATAGACAGACCAGTTAAAACTACGCGAGATCTGGCGCCTGGCGGCTCATTCATTTGCCCATAGACTAAAGCTACTTTTGACGTGTCATCTTCTAGCGAAATGACTTTTGACTCAATCATTTCCATATACAAATCATTGCCTTCGCGAGTACGCTCGCCAGCGCCGACAAATACCGAATACCCACCATGAGCTTTCGCAATATTGTTGATAAGCTCCATGATAAGTATAGTCTTACCAACTCCAGCACCACCAAACAAGCCTATCTTCCCGCCTTTTACATATGGACTCAATAAATCAATAACCTTTATTCCGGTCATCAATAACTCTGGACTGACATTCATATCAGTTAAAAGCGGTGGATCAGCGTGAATAAAAGAATAAAAGTCCGACACCACTGGCCCACGTTCATCGATAGGCTCACCAATAACATTCAAAATACGTCCAAGTGTCGCTCTACCTACTGGTACTCTTATCGGGTATCCACTGTCAATGACCTTTTGTCCGCGGTACAGGCCTTCTGTGCTATCCATTGCTACAGAACGTACAACTTTTTCCCCCAAATGATGAAATACCTAATTAAATGAGAAGAAGAAGACAAGAATGAAGAAATAAGAAGAGAAGAGAATGAAAAAATAAAAACTTGAACAAGCAGACAATTAGGAAAAGAAGTTCGCCTTTCCCGCCTTCAAGCAGAAAAAAAAAATCGACATTCTCTGCCTTTAAGCGACGTACGCATACGAACCTCCAATACGAGTCGTCCTCCTGGATAATCCTGCACTTCTAATGCGTTCATAATTTCTGGCACATCATGCTCAAATACCACGTCGACCACTGGTCCTATAATAGTGCATATTTTTCCAACTTTTGCGCGTGCGTCATCTTTTTTACACGGATCTTTAGGAGGCGGCACTTTCTTGCTAGTATCCTTTTTCTTATCGTCGCATACGGGGGCAAGTTCCGCTTTTTCGTCACACGGAGAAGGAGCTTCCGGCTTATCATCATCTTCTGCACAAAGAGATTATTATCCATTATATATATATATATATATATGTCATAAATAATTTGACATTTCACCTTTCTTTTTTTTCTTGCAAAGAACGCTACCAGTTTGATAGTGGCGACCATACGTCAGACCGTTTTCAATCGTTCGCAGGGAATTGAACGCTGCCACACAAGACATCATGCGACAAGGACATGTGCATGCACTTTTCCATAACTTACCAATTCCGAAATTTGCAGCTTTAAAAGCTATTTTTGAACACCACATTGTTTTATCTCTTTATCTCCCGCTTCTAAAACTAAACTTTCAAAATTTTTCAGAGAAAAAAATTCAAAAGCTACTAAGAGTAGAGAGACAAGTGTATAACGAGCGACAAGTAGACACTTCAGAGGGATTACAAATAAAAATGAACGACATTCATGTATATCTATAAAATTTTTTTTTTATAATTTACTTAAAATTTTTATAGAAAGGTAATGAGATTAAAAACAAAATTTTTTGGCCTCTTATTGCTCCTATAACGCACAATTCATATTGAGTTCGCATTCAGGAAGTACTGGTGGCGACGTGTGAGGTAGTTTAGCGGAGTATAGCGCAATCCCTTTATTTAAGATCCACAATCAAATCTTAATTGCATTTCTGTCCGTCTATCTGTCATTCTCAGACGAATTATCATAATAATTGAGAAATTTAGTGCAATTACTTTTACTTCCTACGCCCATCGAAGGCGTTATATTAAATTAAGTTATGCGATCTAAGGCAACTGCAAAGTACAAAAATAATTAATCAAAGTGCGTAGGGGCATAAGCTGGACAATATCGCTTTGGCCTTCTTCCCTGAGAAGACAATTGCGACTTTAAAGTGTATAGTTTCCCCTTTTCCCTACACATATACAACGCAAAACTAACTGTATGTAGTTTAGTTAGACCCATACGTTGATCCTTAGATTTTTCTTTGATAAAGCGCCTCTTACTCGCTATAATGCGATTCCCCTCATGCATGAGGGGACATATTCATTAATACTACACCCATATACACGATTCAGATACAGTTTATATTCAGCTGAGCTTAGACTGTGCATAAATATTTAAGCTTTAAAAAATCTTAAAATGATGCAATCAACGAGTAAGTAGAGGAAATATTAGTTCTATTAATGCAAGTCAGTACACCGCCAGCTGAGATTATGCCAATGTAGAAAATTATTTCAGAGCAAACATGCCGCCACATGGGAAAAATAAATTAATCGATTTAGTTTAAGTACGATATCACTAATACGCAGACGTTAAGAAGAAGGTTAGGTTTAGTGGAGCAAACAGAATCCGCTAAAGAAATTACGTTAGAAACGTCATGTAAATTATTACAAAGTATCCTACGTGGATTAAGCAGTTCATAGTTGAATTTGCATTGGCTAAGTTATGTAAAAAAGTTAGTTCCTTGACGAACCTATGGGAACATTGAAGTTGAATTCATTTAGTGAAATCGGCGAATCGATGGCACCTTTTAACCAGGAAGGCCAAAGACAACTCGACATTTCTCAACTGAAGGTAAGGATAGACGTAGTAACCTACTTTTGTACGGTCCCAACTTAAATTTGATAGCGCGAAGAGCAGGAATGGTTTTTGTATGGATTCAATTAAATCTACATGAGAACGACAAGAAGGTTAGCATACGACGGAAGCACTAAACTAATGTATAGCTTCGTTTCGAAACATAAGAGTTATCGGATTTCCTTGCCCAAACGTCTAACAAATCCTAATACTGATTTAACATTATACGCATTTTGCTCGATATGTAAATTAAAACGAAGCTTATAATCGAACCGAACATCAAAATCTAGGAAGGCATCTACATTTTCCAACTTATCAGAGCTAATTCGAATCAAATAATCAATAGTTCGAAGGAATTTATTAAAATATTAAATATAACCAAAGTTTTTACCTAGTATAGGTATCTAGAAAGTGCAAATCGCAAATCGCGAAAAAAACGTTACACGCAATATCTGCGATATACTATATGTACGATACAATATACAACGTATAGGCGAAATGAATGAATCGTCAGTTTATCTTGCAGTCAAATGTCATACTTCAAGCTAGTGGCGAGCATTAAATGATTCAGTCCAAGCGGAAAAATATCTTATTATCAGATCTACACGAAATAAACACGTTTTGAAGTTAACTTTTCAAAGACCTTGTGACACAAAAAGGCTAAAACACCCTACAGCGATATAAATAGCAATATAAATATTATATAAAATGAATTATGCAAAGAAAAAAAAAAAAAAATAAACCAAAAAGATTTTCTCTTTAACGCATTAACGTTCAGAGTGTGACGCACACATATATTATATTATAATAGCGTGTAATATGAAATATATGAAGTAAGGTTTCCATGGTTACAACCGTAACTAAACTACGTGTAACTAAAGTTTTGCGTCTCTTAGAAACTTTTTCGCGAAGCGTACGGAGAAAGTGGATTATGATAGAGCTGTCGGACTACACATCGCCCAGTATTGAATTCAAATCGAGATACTCTTCCGAAAAACAATGCAAACTAGTTGACAACGCCACGGAAACGAATGCATTACCTCCAACTGCTAATGCTCAATCCAGCCCGATTCAGAAATGCAATCAAGCAACGCAAACTGAATTCATAGAAATGTTTGCAAAAGTTGTCGATGAACAAAAACTGGCCAAATGGTTAAAGAAAATATATCCTCTGGTGGAGAGAGAATTACTGGATGGTTGTACTCCACAATTAAATGGGTTTGCAATTAGTACGGATTCGGGGAAAGTCTATGATATTGAGCCGTATCAGAAGATTTCTGTACAGTCTAATGTAAATTCATTGGGCGTGGCCACTTGGCTAGCTGTGCACATTGATAACGCACCAGTTTTAGTGCTGGGCACACAGGCAACGCATAACGGTTGGTGTGAACATATCGATCAATGCCTGAAAATATACGCGCCACAACGAGTCCCTCACGCTAATTTTATAACATTCAATGAAGTGAAAAGTGTGCCGGTGAAGGCGTGTGTGCACACTCTATGCACTAATTCTTTTAACAAAACCGTCTTTGCCGGCTCCACTTTCGGCGGCGATATTTATGTTTGGCAATTTGAGCAAGAATACCGAGGACGTCGAGCAGAAGCAAACGTGAAAGAGTTATTCAAGACAACAACCTCTTCAGGTTACATTGTTGCGATTGATTGGTCCGGAGAATTCACTCTATTAACTGCTCAAACTAACGGCAGCGTGATTATATGGCAGATATCCAATGAATTAATAAAGATGGCCGAGTAAGTGTAAGTGTAAGCAAATGTATTGCCAATCTTTCTGTATTGTCTTCAAGCCCAAAAAAAAAAAAAAAAAAAAAAAAAAAAAAAAAAAAATGTTTTAAATCCAGGCAACCATATGAAAAACTACTAAACTAATTTTAA